>JAPKLW010000002.1:551311-684437 GCA_026898455.1 Plectranthus barbatus
CGAATCAAACTAAGAACTATCCGACCCTAAAGCTAAACTTAAGAAGATATTAACAGCAAGATAATTATTCCGCTGCATTTCGTGTTTAGATTCATACACGACGACTCTGATAATTAGGGACCAACAAAAACACACTCAACTTTTTTACTTTCAACGCTTATTTGTGGCTTAGCCGAAATGCTATTATTGTAACTGCTCGACCTGCTACAGTGTATCTTGCGCCCACATTTCTCTAGTCAATCAAACAGTTATTAGATCACTTTTCCATTTTAGTTGCACTATTAGTTGTTATTATCTGGTACTCTCACATTCTTTCGTTATCTTTAACCTATTTCCTTGCATTATTTCTATTTTTCTCAAACTATTTCTTGCTATTATTTCACCGGTTTCTTGTGCCCCGTATCCATATGAAATCGAACCTCAACACTCTCCACTATGAAAAATATCCTAAAATTTCTCATGTTACTGAATTATATCCTAATGTTTGATTATGTCAATTCAAAATACCATGCATCATCAACAATATTAAAATTCTGATGAATCATACATTAATTTTAATTCAATATAAGTCAAAAAACAAAATGTCATGCATGATTTATGGTATGATTCCTAAAAAATTTAAAGTCGTTAATGATGGAGGATATTTTTAATTTATAAAATGAAATATTATAGTATAATTTAGCGATAGGAGAAATATTGGGGTATTTTTCATAGTGGATGATAATTTTAATTGACAAAATAAATCATTAGGGTATAATTCAGTGATAGAGAAACATTATGGTTATTTTTGTAGTTAACCAATACATTAGGTATTTTTTATAGTTTCCCCTTGCAAAAAATTCTAGACCCGCACACATCTTGTTGGTCACAAATCAGAGTTAGGTAAAGTGCAGCGGAAAGTATTTTTTTAGGTTTATACCATCCAAGCTGGTGATTCTGGCACCGGCTCGGGTTTAGAGAAATAATTGCTTAGCGAGCGATAGATTACTTAGTCAGTTTTCAATAATATACTCCGACACTTGATGGGTTGGGTTTAAATCCAATGCAGAAGTTCAATGTAGCATCACATAACACAAGGGATTTATAGGGGGTTGGACTAAACTGTCCTACGTCTTCTCTTCAGACGCGCAGTCTGGAAATCACTAAGCTGGGGATTACAATGATGTCGCACGATCTATTGCTAGATGATGGATGCCTGTGTCCACCAGTTCACTAGTGCACTTGCTAAGTATTTTGCTTTCATTCACTTCTTCAATCTGTAGTGTGGGTGCACTGATGCACGTGTAATTCAACACACAAACCAAGTTAAAATTTCAATCCAAGGTTCTTTCGATTCGCCCTATAGACTACTATTTACTTGCTTAAGAGTTTATAGCTAGGCAAGGCTTTTGTCGTTGTTTGTCAATTATCTAGGCAAAATCATAGCTAAACTAAACATACATGGAATAAAGCACATTTCTAATCATGTTCAAACTATTCCAATAACCAAATCAATTCAATTCTTTCAACTTAGGTAGAAAGAGTATCAAGTGCAACAATGAGACAAGTGTGAGTGTTGTAAGAATGTCTAAAGTGTTCAATTGAGATCAAATCGTGTTGTAAACCTATTTAATCCCTAGAAGATTGAGCAATCCACCCTCAATTAGTCAACCCCTTGTAACGGTGAGCCAACCGTTGATGATACTAGAACTATCAAACAGTCACGTTATCAAATCCTAAACCACTCCTTCTAGAACGTGGATTAATGCCCTACGATCTATCTCCGCACAGGGATTGGATCTAGAATCGTATGAATCTACACTATTCACGATGATTCCACTCGCGTGTTGGCTGCAGTGTTCACATCAAATACCTCCTAGGTTGGCTATTACCTAAACCTAGGTGGTAAGGATTAAGATCTAGTGCAATTCAAGCTCTAAAAGGAAAGTAAACAATCAACATTAAATCTCAATATCACAAATCATCCATTCAAACAACACTCACAATAAGGTTTAGCTCCTCATACCTTCAATTTTGTTCAATACAATAGAAAGAGTAAGAGAATCCATTACAAATTGAAGGTAAAAATGTAGATCTTCCTCAATTGTCTTCCTTGTCCTCAATCTACCCCTTTGTCTTCCTTGATCTTCACCAAATGTGGAGGAATGTGGCCTTGATCACCTTGAATGTGGATGAGAAGTGGATGGAAGATGGATTGGAAGAGAATTTCTCTAGTGTTTATTTGAAAAATGGGCAAAAGTTCTCTTTAATCTCGAAAATCCCCCTTTTATAGTCGAGCAAATAGGGCATTGGCTCGCCCGGGATAGCTCAATAACCATCAAAACTGCCGGAAATCGTGATCTGGCTTGGCCGAGCCAGATTGGCTCGACCGACCCTGCACAGCTCGGCCGAGTGAGCCCTTTGTTTACATAGCTCGACCGAGCCTGGCTCCGCTCGGTCGAGCTCTGTCTCTGCACTCCAAAAAATCCCCTTTCTGCTATGCTCGGGCGAGCCTATCCTCCTTTGACTCCAAACTCGGACGATTTGCCTCCAAAACTCAACCAAAAGTGTCGTTTTATGCTCAAAACTCAACCTACACCTTTCCAAACACAAAAACACAACAAAAGAACAACGAAAACATATGATATGAGAGTAAAATGGCCACAAACATGCACATTCACATACCGAAATGAAGGTCATTTTACGCACATATCATAATCCCCCAAACTTGAACCTTTGATTGTCCTCAATCAAAACAAAGTAAAGCAATCAATTAACCTCATGAAACTACCTCACAGCTCATCTTGATTACCTTAGCATGCTCTTGTCAAACGAGATTATCACCTAACTTTGTGACACAGTTAATGACAAGGACTTGAACCACTCATCAAATATGGATAAAGAAACGAAAGCACTCCCTCACATGTTTAGGGATGATGAGAATCACTCAATCACAAGATATCGAGCTCAATTTCCATAGACTTGCATCCATTCTCACCACTATACTACAATGAGTTGGCTTCTAAAATCAAGAAGGTCTTTGTTTTTGGTTATAACGTGGCTTACTAAATGGTAGGTGGTTTTGGGCCAAAGTGACTAAACTTCTTGATCTCCCAAAACCCCCAAACTTGTTTCCTTCGAACCACTTCAATACCCGATGCGTATTTGTTCTCACAACACTTTTCTCTCCATTTTTTTCTTTTGTTTTCCTTCTTCCTTTTCATCTCTTTTCTTTCTTTTTTTTATATTTTATTTTCTAACACCATCGTTCATGTAATTCATGGTGTCTCTCTTCCTTTTTTCACACACTTGTACCAAAATCTTGTTGGTGCCTCATTTTCCTCATTTCTAGGATTCAAATTAATCCTTTATTTTATAATATTCATGCCTCAATATTTTTCAACCATCACGAATCCAATCAATTCCCAACCCAACTCACAACACCGCATTCACCCTCATACACTTTTTCCCCCAAATTTGGTCCTAATAAGATCAAAGAAATATCTCCAAATAAGCTCAATCACGGGGGTCAACGATATGAATGACAAGAAATTGATCAAGTTAATCCACCTTATACTCCCGATGTGCAAGGTAGGACTAAGAATTGATGGTCTAATATCATTTTCTAGTCACCAAACTATAAACTTTTTAAAGAGCATAATTTGATTAACAATGAAAAATAGAGAAGTTTGATATCCAAATGTATTACTCCATCCGTTCCGATTATATGGTCCAGTTAGATCTTGTATGTTTGCCAAAAAATATTTAATATTTAAACAAACTTCCAACATTATCCTTATTTAAAACATTAATTAACCTCTCATTTTCATAATATTACATTTAATATCTACACCCGTGCGACACACGGTAAAATTTTATATATGTAAATTTTATTAATTTAAATTTTCATCTATCCAAATGTTTCAATTGTATATCAATTCTATAATTTTATTGGACACATACAAAGCACTTTAATCACTTACGCCTCGATTTAAGAATACATTTAAAATTTTAAGTAGCTCTAAATATAAACTCATCTTTCCCTTAATCATCCAATTATTTATAATTAATATAAAATTAAATAAATATAATTTCTTGTAAGTTTACTGTAGTTTAGTACTCGAAGAAGTAAAAGTAGTTTTAAATATTAATAAATAAAAGTATAGAACTAAAAGAAAATATACAAATTAATTCTAACAAATAGAATATTTTAGCTTATGCAATGGATGCATAACAAAAGAAGCGATGTGAAATTATAGTTGAAGTAGAGTAAAAAAAATACCAAATAAATTATGAATTTGTTTAGTGGTTAGGGCTTGCTAAAATCATCTAATGAACAAAAATGTTTCTTTTAAAGTTATGCAAGTTCATAAAAAATTTATATATTTAAAAGTTCATGGATTATAATATAAAAAATCATCATCATAAAATTCATAATATTGGGAAAAATATTATTAACAATCATAAATTAACATATCCTCCAACTAAATGAAAATAATCATATATAAGTTATGCATAGTTCACATTTTTAAAATAAAATGTCAAATTTTATGATTTCGAAAAATACAATTTTCTTATATTTTATATTATAATTGTATATCTATAATATAATAGAAAGAACAATATAAACTAAAATAAAAATTTTGGCGGGAACGGTTATGGTAGACTATTTTCTTTTTAGAGGAAATAATTCAAAATATTAAAAGTATATTAAAAAAATGACAACTCTTATGAATAAATGCACAATATAGCAAATGTAGAATGAAAAGTCTGATTTACCCTTAAAGATCATTAATTATTGAAAGTGTAATCAAACATATCAAATCCCTTGATATTGGTTAGAATTATAACAATGTTAATTTCTTTTTTTTAAAAAACAAAATTAAATGTAATAATTGAGTGCATTATCACGTGTTTTAATGATAAAATAATCTGAAATCACGCCCATATGTAAATTAAACAAATTTACAATTAATTAATAATTCGAAAATATAGTTATTGTAATTGTAAAATGAATTATTAACTCAATCCATTTATTGTAATATTTTACTCACGCTAACCCAAATAATAAAATTGCAATTCCAAATTTGGAGGTATGAATTTGAAACTCCATTCGAATTTCAATTTAGTTATTTGGATTGACAAGGTTGGGGCGTGAATTAAAAATATAAATTTAAATTTAAATTTAATTATTTAGATTTATAATTGAAATTGGGACGTGAAGTTAAAACTTCATTGGAATTTAAATTTAATTATTTGGATCCCAATTGATATTGGGGAGTGAGTTTGAAACCCAATTGAAATTTCCGCTAAATTATTTGAATTCACCATATATGTATTCGTCTAAATAACTTAATCTATTTATTTAATTTTTCACGCCAACAACTTGGGAATTTATGAATTTTTGAAAAAATAAAAAAAGAAATAGAAATGACAATTTACATTTCAGAACGTTTGATGAAAAGTAAGGATAAAGGAACAGTTTTTGCTATTTTTTGTATTTTTTGATAAGAGATGATATTTTTTGCATCTCACTTGGAAAATTGTGCTATTTTAGAATTTTTCTCTTCTTTTAATATATTATATAGATTCAGGGGTATAATGATAAATTAATAAAAAAAATATTAAATATAGAAATTGAACCGTATAATTGAAATATTCTAAACTAGTAACCGGACTAAATAATTAGAACGGAGGAAGGTCTCAGGTTAGGCGTGCCTAATCATTTAGGCGAGTTTTATCCATTAACTCAAACTCAAACCCATTTAATATACCCTAATTGGGGATTAATAAACCCTATTTGGGTGGTGAACCCATTTGAGTATGGATAAAACCCGCCAACGCAAATTTTTGCCTTAGAACGGAAGTAGTATGAATTTATAGTTTTTTAGTTAACTCGAAACCGTTAACAACGAAAACTAGGAGAATTGTATTTAAAAAAGAAAAAAAACACGAAACGGTAAATGGTAAATGATAAATAGTGCTTACATGACAAATATGTCTATTTAAAATATTATTTATATTTTAATTATTAGGTATATAGTGAAAAAATTGGAACCTATGAATAAAATTATCTTTAATTTTACCGTCGAAGGTAAAATTCGGCAGACGGATGTCCTAAACGCAGCGACGGCGGCTATGGCGATTCATTGACGACAGTTCCCGACTGTGAAATTAATGCCGATAAATGTATGACGCGAAGCCTCAAACTGCCATAATGATGGAGATCACCTTCATCCCGTCCATTCTTTCATGGAAAAAAAACTGCTCCCAACACCGGCACAATCGGAAGCCCAACCGTCGCGATGACGTTGGAACACATCGACGACACCTCCAAAATCAGGCCCATAGACCCAATCACTTGAAGCTGCGAGCCTACGGCGGTGGCGGCGATGACCACTAAATATGCCCCTCTCCCATACCGGAAAGTGCCCATCTCTCTCACCACCACCCCCCATTGTTGGGCTGCGGTGAGGGGAGCAAGACGGCGAAGGTGAAGACGACCAACTCTAGCACGGAGCTGAGGGTTTCCTTCATCGCCATCTTGTTGAAGATGAGCTGCGTGGAGGGCGGATGCGGCGAGCGTGCAGGAGAATCCCACCACCAAATTCCCCGCCTCCCCTTCTCCATGGTCGTGCCGGAAAACGAGCAGGGCGGAGGAGATGGTGTGTTGGCCCCAATAATAAGTTTACAAATAATTTCTCTAAGAATTGCGGCAGAGCAACAATGATAGACAAAAGAAAATGGGGAGGAACTAATTTTATTTTTTATGAATTGAAATACAAAGAAAGGGCTGTTGTATTTGATGATTTGAAACTACAAATCCTATAGCTATTTATAGGGAAAAAAACATAGAAGCATTAAATGCTTAGATTATTTAAATTGTGGATTTGTGATGAGAATAGCAGCCACACCTCTGCCACATCTCTCCAACGTTGGTAGCTTGTCACCAACTTGTCCTCTTCATATATAATATGTGGTTTGAAGACCACCAACAAGGTTACTAATCAACATTCTCCCCCGTAATCTTGGTGTGGTCTGAAGTTGCGGACACCGAGCAGGTGTCACATAATTGCTAGCTTTGTTGCGGACAATGCCTTTGTCAAAACATTAGCTCTTTGTTCGTCTGTTGGTACGAATTCCACTTCGATCCGACCTCTTTCGACACATTCTCTAATGAAATGAAATTTTGTGTCGATGTGTTTGCTTCGACCATGAAAAATTGGATTTTTCATGAGTGCGATCGCGGACTTATTATCAACGAACAACTTCACACTCTTTGATTTCGAGCCGATCAATTCGGATAGCAAACACTTCAACCAAAGAGCTTGACATGCTGCAGCAGCTGCTGCCATAAATTCCGCTTCACATGAGGAAAAAGCCACTGTCTTCTGCTTCTGCGAGCTCCACGAAACCAACGAACCGTTAACATAGAAAGCCATGCCACCAGTGCTCTTTCTATCATCCAAGTCACCTGCTAAATCACTGTCCGAATAACCAGTGATAAGCACTTCATCTCCACCTCTTTGATATACCAGTCCGAAATCCATCGTACCTCTTAGATACCGAAGCACCTGTTTCACAACCTTCTGATGCATGTTAGTGGGCCTCTCCATAAACCTGCTCGCGACTCCAATATCATAAGCGAGATCTGCCTTGTGTGAAGCAAATAACGAAGACAACCAATAACTCTTCGATACTCAGTGACATCTATCGGTTGTCCTTCGGGATCTTTGTCGAGTTTAACTCTTGGCTCCATTGGTATCTTAGTTGGATTGCAATCAAGCATTCCGAACTGGGTCAACACCTTCCTAGCATATGTTGTCTGCTTGATCGATATACCTCATTCGAACTGGATTACTTCAATCCCAATGTAGTACGAAAGTGGTCCGAGATCTCTCATCTCCAACTCCCTCATCATTTGCTTCTTGAAGACTCCGACAGCTTTCGGGTCCTCATCTGTCACTATTAAATCATCAACATAAACACCAACAATAATTCTGTTGCTAGTGTTACCCCTTGTATACACGGCTTGTTCCTGCGAACACCTTGTGAAGCCGAGCTGCTTCAAACTTTTGTCAAGTTTTAGATTCCACGCCCGGGGAGCTTGTCTTAGGCCATAAAGAGATTTATTTAGCTTGAGCACCATGTGTTCCTTTTCTTTCACTACGTAGCCCTCTGGTTGAGCTACGTAAACCTCCTCCTCAAGTTCTCCATTGAGGAAAGCTGATTTTACATCAAGATGGTGTACTTGCCAACCATGGTTTGCTGCAATGGCAAGTATGACACGAACTGTGTCAAGACGAGCAACTGGTGCGAACACCTCTTCAAAATCATTCCCTTGCTGCTGCACATAGCCCTTTGCCACCAAACGAGCTTTGTGTTGGATCACCTCGCCATTTGAATTTTTCTTTAACTTGAATACCCATTTGAGCCCAATTGCTTTGTGTCCAACTGGTAATACAGTAAGAGCCCAAGTTTTATTTTTCTCAATGGCCTTGATTTCTTTAGCCATTGCTTTTTCCCATGCTGGATCACATGTAGCTTCACTGTAGCAAGACGACTCCTCCGTCTCTGCTAGCATCACCTCTTCGTCAAACTTCAACACTTTTCGAGGTGCTTCTTCCAAAATATCAGCCATATTTCTGTAACGAGCTGGTCTTTTGTTACTATCTATAGGTCCACTTGACCATGGAGTTGGCAATCTCCTATCAACATACTCAGAGATTGGTTCGACCTGGGGAGTGGTCGGATCAATCGATTCACCTGTGCCCATTGAGAAGCCTAGCTACGACTGGTGTCAAACTGACTCCACCTTCCTGGTAGCTTGGAACCTCTTCGAATACATCGAGGGGTTGGTCAACTCCATCTTCGGACCAGTTCCATTTCACGCCTTCTTCGAAAACAACATCGCGACTAACATGTATTCTCCTGCGATTTGGATCAAGTAAATGATGCGCCTTACTTCCTTCTTCGACGCCCAAGTATACATAGGACATACTTCGGTCGTCGAGCTTCTTCAGTTGTGGTGTAGTCACCTTTGCGTGCGCTGTGCACCCAAACACACGAAGGTGTGCTAGATGGGGTTTTCTTTCTGTCCATATTTCGAATGGCGTACGATCTTTGTTTGCTTTAGTTGGCAGCCAATTGAGAAGATAAACTGAATGACGAACTGCCTCCCCCCAATACTTACTCGGCACACTCATGTTTTTGAGAAGTGAGCGAGCCATCGCCATCACCGTTCGATTGCGACTCTCCACCACACCGTTCTGTTGTGGAGAGTATGGTGCGTTGAGATGTCGTTCGATCCCTTCTTGCTCGCACACCTTTGCAAGCTCGTTCGAAAGAAATTCACCACCTCTGTCAGATCTGATCACTTTGATACGGTGGCCACTTAAATTCTCGGCCAACTGCTTGGTCTTTTGAAATGCGGAGCACGCCTCATCCTTCGATTTCATCACATGTAACCACATCCAACGAGAATAATCATCAACTATTAGCATGAAATAACGGTCACCTCCAGGAGTGATTGGCGTGATTGGACCACACAAATCTATGTGCAGTAGTTCGAGCGGCTTCTTAGCGCGGAACTTTGCCTCCGCTACGAACGGATGTCTTGTTTGCTTTGCCACTAAACAGGTTCTGCAAAGCTGCTTCGGGGAAGAAGTTAATGGAACCCCTGCTGCCATCTCCTTCTCCGCGAGAGCCTTCATGTCCTGAAAATTTACATGACCAAGGCGTGTATGCCATAGCCACGCTAGATCGTCAAGACTTGCCAAACAACTTACCGGAGTTGCCACCTGCAACTCGATGCGGTAAAGCCAATTTTGCGACCGCTTCACTTTCATGATCAGTCAGAGAGGGTCCTTCGAGAAAACTTCGAGCTCTCCGTCATTCATCACAACTTGATGGCCCGACTCGGTCAACTGTCCGAGACTGATCATGCTGCTCCGAAGTTGAGGGATGTAATATACCTCTTCAAGCAGCCATTGTTCACCATTTTTTCACTCGAAGAGTACAGTTCCTTTTCCTTGAATCCGCACTGTCAAACTATCACCGAACCTCACATTCCCGGTGACTTCTTCATCTAGCTCGAAGAACTTTCCTTTGTCTCTAGTCATGTGATTGCTGGCACCATTGTCTAGAAACCAGACATTAGTCGGTGTCTCGACACGATGCAATTCCTCCAAAATTTCCATAAGCAATGCTGGTTCGACATTGTCAGTATGCGCAAGATGTGCTTTCTCTCTCTTCTTCGGTGTACGACATTATGTTGAATAGTGCCCAAACTCATTGCAATTATAGCAACAAACGTGACTCTTGTCACGACCGCCTCCGCCAGAGCTACCTGCTCCATCTCTTCGTGGTGGTCCTCCTCGACCACCTCTTCCGCGGCCTCTGCCTTGATACCTTCCTCCTCGTCCACGGTTTCCACCATCTGTGGAAAACTTCTTCCACTGGGTTGACGAGTCTCCCCCATCCTTCTTGAACCATGCCTCCCACTCTGCCTGAGTGAGGAGCACATGTCCTTCGTTTCCTCCGGTGCTCGTGATTTTCTTGCGCGTGCGCTCTTAAAAAACTTTAAGTCTCACGACTGCTTCCTCGAATGTTAGTTTGTTGAGGTCATAAAATTGCTCGATGCCGGCTACCACACCGATAAATCTTTCTGGCACCATGTCAAAGAGCTTCTTTACTAGCGCAACGTCACTGAGTGATTCTCCAAGACTCGAATACCTAACCGACATGGTTGTGAGTCGACCAGCGCAGTGGTTGAGCGGCTCATTGTCGTTCATGTGCATCGTATGAAACTCACTCTTCAATGTTTGCAATCTTGCATTTTTCACCCGTTCTGCACCGACAAACCTCGTCTTCAGGCTGTCCCATACCTCCTTTGCTGTTGTCTTCTTGACCACTTGCATGAGGAGGTCTTCCGGAAGCGCTTGTAAGAGGTGCGACACTCCTTGGTCCTCCATTATAGCCTGCACACGAATCACCCAACTAGTGTAATTCGTGTGTGTCAACTGCGGGTACAAGAACAAACTGCTCCCATGTTGCTCCCGTGAGTTTTCTGCCGTGACCATGGCCATGTTATCCCACCGAATGTATTTGGGCATAAACCGTGCTCTAGTACTGTCGACAAAATTTTCGGAGAACATACTTGGCGAACTCTCAAAGGATGAAAATTAGTCTAACTTATTTTCTGATGTGTAGGATCCACTTTGGTGGCAAACACAGAGCATACGATAAACATATAATAATCACCCTAACTGGGCTCTGATACCACTTGTTGGCCCCAAAAATAAGTTTACAAATAATTTCTCTAAGAATCGCCGGCAGAGCAACAATGATAGACAAAAGAAAATGGGGAGGAACTAATTTTATTTCTTATGAGTTGAAATACAAAGAAAGGGATGTTGTATTTGGCGATTTGAAACTACAAATCCTATAGCTATTTATAGGGAAAAAAACATAGAAGCATTAAATGCTTAGATTATTTAAATTGTGGATTTGTGATGAGAATAGAAGCCACACCTCTGCCACATCTCTCCAACGTTGGTAGCTTGTCACCAACTTGTCCTCTTCATATGTAACATGTGGTTTGAAGACCACCAACAAGGTTACTAATCAACATGGTGAGCAGGAAGATGGCGTTGAGCTTGGGTGGAGTGAGTTTCTCGGAGTTGAGGAAAAAAGCGAAGAAAGCATTGAAACTGAGCTGAGTAGCAGTAATCAAGGAATAGGTGGATGCAGGAAGGTGCTTGAGGCCGATGGAGTAGAGGATGTTGCAGGCAGCTTGAAACAGACCAAGAAATGCGTAGACGGCGGCCATCACTTTCTTATTACTATTAGACAATCCATCGTCGGATTTCCGTGACCGGCAGAAGATGGAGATGGGCAGCAGAATGGGGAAGCCGACGTTTTCAAGAATATGTTGCTCCCACCGCCAATGAAGCAGAGTCTCTCAAGCATGATTAACATGCTGTAGGCCACCAAATGAGCCCACCAAATCATTTTTCCTTCTCCATGCTCCTCCTCTGTAAATCAACACATAAACATCACTCATCACTCTCTTACATTCTCATCCTATTACGTATGTATTTCTAACAACTTAATTACCTGTTGTCTGTCTGATATCCGGTTCTCCCATGTTGATGTTGTATATTATAGCTTATATGTGTTGGTACATACAAGAGAGAAGAATGTAAGGTTGAAGGATTGATTCTTCACTAACAAAATCACCCTCTTTATACATTGGTAATGCATAAATACTCTTTCGATCCATTTTATGAATCTATATGTAATTATATGAATCAAGACTTTGAGACTATTCTATGAATCTACTAAATACAGAGAACATGATTCTTCATTTATTTAACAATCCAAGGTTAATAAATACCTTCCCCATAGGTAATTCCAACGCATTACCAACAACAAATTAATTACTATATGTGCATTTAAAATTTTATAAATGAAATGATTATTGATAGGTGGGCTTGATTATTTGGGCTCAGAGCAGCTTGGCCATCTGGGCTTCCCAAGTGGGTCCCTCGTCGTTGTATTTGACCCATTGGGTCATTAGTTGAGTTGAAGAATGGCAGACTCGCTATATATGTTGAGGTTCTTTGTTCAGACCATCCTCTCCGGAAAGTGAAGTAATTCACAAGATAAATATCACGTATTGTTTGGTGCATCATGTGTGATATGAAATGAAATATATATGATATGGAATTTTGTGTGGGCGCTTTTACAATTTTATATAATTTATAATTGGCGTGCCTTAAAGAGAATAGACTAACCAAATATATTTACATAATTCACGATTTTATCTTTCAAAGTAAAATTAATACCTTTCAGCTAAATGGGCTTTCTTTATAAATTATAATAATTTATTCTCTTTAGTTCAACAATCTTGGATTAAACATATCGATATCTGGACTCTGGAGAATGTGGAACGAAAATATATTATATGAAGAAATTCGTACAATCACTGATTGAGGAGGATATATGTTGTGGGTGATGAATGGCAGCCACGACACCGCTGCACCAGAGGATTCGCAATTAGTCGACGGCGTGGCTGATTTTTGCTTTCTGACGTCCCCAATATGGAGGATGAAGCACTTGTTCTGAGCGAGCCTAACAACATGGATAGGGGGTGGTTGGCGGTTGAAGAGGTTGAAGCGCGGTTTCCATTGGAATCGAAGATGGAGGTGGTTCGGGCATTTTGGAGTATTCAATTCCCAAATATCCGATGAACTCTAGTCCCTAATTTCTAAAGTTATGCATGTGTTTGTGGTTGTGCCTATGTTTGGGTTTGATGTTAAACTGCGGTTGTGGCTATGTTTTACTTGCTCTGTCCTTATGTTGTGAGCTTGTGGCAGTGGCATGTTTGGATTCGATGTTGGATTGTATTTGTGACTATTTTTTAGTTGCTCTGTCCCTTATGTTGTGAGCCTGTGGTCGTGGCATGTTTGGATTTGATGTTGGACTGTGGTTGTGGCTATGTTTTACTTCCTCTGTCCCTTATGTTGTGAGCATGTTTGAATTCAATGTTAGACTGTGGTTGTGAGCTGTGGCTATGTTTCAAATATGTTGTGGATGTTTCAAAATCTGAGGTGATTTAATTGTTCACACTTGCATTTGTTTTAATTTTGAACTCATTCATGATGCACTATATATATGTGTGAAACGAGTTTAGCCGATTTGAAGTGATTTCTTAAAACTCTTTTTCATTAATGTTTCAAGTTATGCAAGCCATGATAATGCTTTAAAAACATTCAAGTTCTGACATTCTTTTACAAAAACTATCTGATTCCTATGCTTTGCAAAAAAGAAATCTTATTCTTTCTAACTTTCTATTTGCATTCTCAATTCTTGAATCAACTCATCTATCCCATTTGTATGCCTTGTTGCAATTAAGTAGTCAATGTTGTCTCTAACCAATTGCATGTGCAATTTCAAGTTTCTTGGTAATTGATTATGCAATATAAGAGCATCTTTACTCATATGTGGCAGCTTGTAGTTGTTGCATCCCTTGTCCTTCAATATCTCATGTAAACATGACTGTAAAGAGAGGAAAACCTTGTTAAATGTCATAGGTCCTAGTGTGTTAAAGCTTGTTAACACTGCATCAATAAGCTCTTCTGCATCACTGCATGCATGTTGTTATTGTAGGCTTTGTATAGCTCTAAAAAAAGCAAGATCATTCACATTAACATCTGGACTGTTAGGTGGTTGTTGCACCAATGAAATCTGAAATCCATCAGTATGTACAATTGCTCTAAAATCTGAATTAGAGTCTAGAATATGCAGTCTTTCATTATCTTGTTGTATGTAAATGGTTTTACTCAAGCATGCAGGCCACTTAGCCTTGATTGCTAGTAAAATCTGAAATAAAAAGCCTAATTAGATGCATTACAATAAAATTATAGTGGTTTTATGAGAATCAACTCATTGTTACATGCATCACAACTTATAAAATCTATACTTGATACATGCGTTATCAAACAATCTTTGATTGCTTGCTTCATGATAGATTCTAGGGGCTTTATATCCATAGTTCCAGCTAGTCTCTTCTTGTTGTTTCTTTTTTCTTCAACCTCTTAAGTAAATGGCCAAATTTCTATTTTTTCCTTAAAAATAACAGTGCAATTTTCTGAAAATATGGGCCTTCATACAACATGCATAAACATCACATTCAGAATATTTTTTTGCTCTTGCATGTCCTATGTGGTCTGTTTCCTTATGGGTCATGTAGTATCTGTAGGTATTTTTTGCAAGGTAAAACCACTTGTCATCTTTGTGAATCACATTCTCCATTTCCTTGAACTTAAGAAAATTCAAAGCACTATTAAATTATGTGGCTTTGCAAACTGAAATTCATCCTCATGAGTTTATTAGGAGCAATCAAATCTGGTTTTATTGCACTGGTGTGAACTCTGATCAGTTTTTCCTTAGCCCATCTTCCCACAACAGTTTTTGGAACATTAATACTACCTGCTAATTCTCTAATTGTAGATCTTTTTTGAAAATGTACTTGTTCGATTCGTGATAAATTTACCTCATGTTTTTGCCTGTCTTAGCCTTCCAATTCTCTTGCTCACCACTTTCATAATTTCACCTCTTGGTCTTTGATTTTTTACAGATTTCCAGACTCTTGAAACAGATCTCCTACAACAGTTGAATATTGTAGTAGCTTCCTTCATTTCCCTTTTATTGGATGTCCATCTTTGCAGTTTCCAAATAGAAATTGCAAAATTTCTTCCTTAATCTCATTTGAAAGATCTTTTTGTAAATCCATTTCTGTTTTGAGATTTTTTTTGGTATTGTTTGTAATGAATTGCGGTTGTGGTTGTATTTATAGCTTTTTAGGAGCTTGACTTCAAATTTGTAAATTTGGTGGCAGGTTTTGGCTTTAATTTTTTGGTTGTATGTATAAATTTCGCAGGTTTTTGGAGACATTTTTTTTTCATTTTTTATTAATAAATACTAATCCATGCATTAATCAACATAAAATCCCTAATTTTTATTTTTTATTGGTTATTTTGTTCACATGGTGGGGGACTAATTAAGAGGGACAAAGGGAGTACATTGGAAAAACCAGATCACTACTATTCTCCAATGTCAAAATCTACTCAAGTTTGTTTACAGTTCCAAACCTGCTCCACTTACAGCTCTCACCAACAGGCGCCGATGCCTCCTACTTATCTACGTGGTAATCAGTTTGCTTCTCTCTTCCCTCACCAAGGAGTCAATGACAGAAGTCCTTGGATGCTCCTCCTCACATTCCGTATGACCCGCTCTCGAAGTTGCATTCAGTCATTGTTCCAAGATTCGTGAGTTGCGTTTAAAGGATGATCTTCAACTTGTCAAAAAGGGTTCTCATTTTGTTTCTGAATATGGGCGCGAACTTAAATCTCTTTGTGATCAGTTGGCCGAAATCGGACATCCGATCAATGATACTGACAAGGAAAATTAGTTTTTTGTGGCCTTTGACCTGCTTTCTCAAGCTTTTCTGCTGCTCAGATGGTGATCACAACCATTCCGACCTTCCGCGATCTATTATCGAAAGCTAAAAATCTTGCTCTCTTTCAAGAATCACTTCAACCATCTGGATCGTCTTTTGTGACGTTCTATAGTAACTCTAAATTCTCCAGCCATAGTGTTTCTACTAGCTCATACTGCGGCCATGGTAGTGGTGGAAAACGTTCTATAGTAACTCTAAATTCTCCAGCCATGTGATTTTGCAACATTTGTGGAAAATCAATTTACATCTACTATAAAGAAATTTCAGAGCGACAATGACAGTAAATATGTTAATTCGTAAGTACGAGATTTCTTTCGCTTTAAAACGATTCATCATCGTATTTATTGTCCCTATATTCCATGCAAAATGGCCTTGCAGAATGCAAGCATTGTCACATTACTAAAATCGGGTTTGCGATGCTCTTTTATTCTCGATTGCCTTCCTCCATGTGGGTTGAGGCCATTAGCACTACCGTTTGCGCTATAAATCAGTTTCCTTCCTACGTATTTCCTGGCTAATCTCCCTTTGAGGCTTTTTTTGGTGTTCCTCCGAATTATAACAACTTCCATCCTTTTGGCTGTCGCGTATTTCCTTTTCTTGTAATATCCCGAGTTTAATTAAGCTAATTAATTGCTTAATTATTGTAACAAAAAAAAATTTCTTCTCAATTTGTGCAATAATTTATTTTTATTGCTTAATGTTAGCAAGAGTACATTTAAATTGGCAAATCGAGTTAATAAAGGTCCATTTCCTAAATCGAGCTAAGTAAATGCTTGGAATAAGATTTGGAAAGTTGCGAATAGGACGAATTAATTTTCGGAGACTCGTGGAAGGATTTCTTAATTTTTGAAGGATTAATCATGATATTTGGAAATGGAAATTATGGAATATGTAATTTAAATTGAATTTTGAGAAAATGCCACAGGGAGATGAGGTGGATTGTTGCATGTAGAAATTTTGACACCTAGCAATTGGGAGGTAAAAATTTGGAATTTATCTTAAAAACAAAAATTGGGAAAGAAATACAAAAAATTTCCATTCCACTCTTTTTTTCTCTCTCCCCGTCACCCCTCCCTCGCTGCCACTTTCCCGGCGAGATCCCGACCGCTTCAGACCGTCGCCGACGATGCCACCACCACCATTGCGAAACCTGTTCTCCAAGATTTTCGAGAATCTAAGGCACGTATCATGAGGTCGAGTATTGGAGGAGTTACGGAGGAGAGAAGTTGCCGCGTCAGAAATCGGTAAAATTCGACTCCAGATTTTGAAACTCATTTATATGCTATTATCTCGAGCCATGGCTTATATTTTCATGTTCCCCACTTTGTAGTGATCATTTTGATACCCTGGGACTCGAGTTTGGACGCCGGAAAAATGCCGCCTCCGCCGCTGCTCTTCTTTTTCCGGTGAGCTCGCTCATTTCCATTTTCCATCATTTTTGAGCTTTGATGCATGTTGTTGTGTTCCTTGTGAGTCTAGGATCCCAGTGGTATGATTGCATGGTGTTGAAAGTGTGTAAAACGCATGAAAATTGGAGTTGCAGGTCGTGCCGTCGATGGAGGCGGAGAAGACGACTCACATCGATCGATGCAAGAGCCACGTCGATCGATGTGAGCTGCATCGATCGATGTGGGAGCCACGTCGATTGACGTGAGCTGCATCGATCGATGCAGGAGCCACATCGATCGACGTGAGCTTTGTCGATCGACATGGAGTCCACACCGATCAACACAACAGTCCAGAGGAGAAATTATGTGTTTTCTTTATTCATTTTGATCCGATTCGAGTCGTTTTCAATTTATAAGTTCAATGTATGATTAGAGATGCATGTTGTGAGCATGAATAGGGGTTGGTTTATGAAATCAAGTGTTGAGAAATTGTTTATTCGATTAAGAATCGAGTTCGAAGTATGACTAAATGTTTGAAAGTTCGAATATGTGTTACTTGGATTAAATAGTTAATTATAATGGATTAACCGTATCAATTGAGTTTGGAAGTTGATTATGTGAAGTGACTGTGAGTCAAATGTTTGGAAAGTGTCAGTTAGATGTCAGTCATAGATCCTGATTTTATCTAGTATTATCAGCTAGGAGTGATAGAAATACTTAGACTATCCATCCTAACTGAATGTATGTATGTGATTATTATTTGAAGGGAATTAAAGGATAAAGTTGGTACAACTCAACTGCGCGATTAACAAGAGCATCGTTATTTTCGTAAGCATAACACATGTGGGAATTATTTCAATAAAAATAAAATGCTTTCCGAGCTTATTGCTCAATTTCTAAAATGGGTGTGAAAAAGGTTTTGGTTTTAAATTGATTGCTATGCATAAACTGTTTTGTGTTTTCATATCTGTACCTCTGTAAGTAGGCGCTTTCAGAGAGATTATTAATGAGAATGATCCAGGAATTTCCTGTGCTAATCTCATTAAAAGAAAGACAGACGTCTTATTCAGAGCGCTTGACGGTGCGAATAGGTAGTTCAGCGGACGTGTTGATACCTAAGGGTAGAAATAAGGATGGATTCTAAAATCGATCGAGTCTCAAGGGATTATAATGAGGCTTGTGCACAACTTGATGATAGTGGGTTGAGTGGCTTGTCCATTCCCAGCTACTCATCGTAACGTGGAAGTGGGCCAACTTCCCATTACACAACGGTAAACAGATATGTTAACATGGTAGATAGCTGGCCAACAAATGAAAATGATTTAGATAACACGGTTCTTTTCAACAAAACCCCGTGTTTACCTGCGTGAGTTGAATAGCTTTCATATATAAACTGTATGTTTTCGGGCATATTTCCACGGGGTACAATTGTAATCAGCCCCTCATATTATTTCTAAAATACGCAGGTTAAGCGGCGAGGATGGAGGAGCAGCGGTGTAAAGACGATGCAGGAGGTTGTAAAGCTTTTGAAAGATCCTGAGATATGCATCTTCACACACTGCTGCACCACTCTCTGAACTGTTTTCCTTTCCATGTTTTGAATATTTTAAAGAATCAAAAGTTTAACTCTTTATATTGATCTCTTATGAATGATGTTCTTATCTTTAGTAAACGAATGTCTATCAAATCTCTTGTTCAAGTCTTCCGCTGAATTCGATTATAAAAACGTTTGAAAATTGTTGACCACAACTGTAGCGTGCCCCATAGTTGGGAAGGTCAAATGGGGGCGTTACATTTCTCCTAGATTATTCAGATCATAAGTTATGACTTCACAGCCTACCATGCATATTTATTGGGTATTCTTCTTCTCACAAGAGTTTTCACTATCTTCATTTGTCTGCTTTTCGCATCTACATGACTCTCCATGCTCACTTTGACGAGCTAAATTTTCATGTTGCTAGCAGCATTGCTCACTCCCCCTTATTGCAACTTGAAATTAGTACATTTTGTGAGTCATCACCCCCTCCTTTATCTGCCTCATTAGCTCATTCTCCTAGCTCCGACACTATTAATTGCCCATGCACGATGTGCCCTTCTGAAATTGCTTTGTTTTGTACCACTGTTGCCATACATTCGCCTTTGCCCACTGATCTTCTAGATCCTCCATCTCCAACACCTCAGCCTACTCACTCGATGATCACTCGAGCAAAGGTTGGTATTTTCAAATTGTGCCACCTTGCAAATTTGTCTAATGACCATTACATAAAGCTCTTCACACAAGCTCAAAACCACGTAGCTACAAATCCGCTGCCTACCACTCCCACAGGCGTAGTGCTACGGATGATGAGATCGCTGCCATGGAGGCGGAATACGTCGATGCCTCCGAAGCTTCAAAAGAAGGGGTATGACTCCAAAATTACCTTTTTGAGTTGGATGTGATTCCAAGTTTTCCTAAGAGCTTCACAATTCATTGTGATAATGTTGGTGTAGTGGAAAACTTGAAAGAACCATGCACTCACAAGGTGAGCAAACACATAGAAAGGAAGTACCACATCATACAAAAGGCCGTATCAAGGGGTGATGTGCATATCAAGAAGATTGACACTAAAGATAACCTAGCTAATTCATTCACAAAGTGCTTACCACAGAAGACTTACGAAAGACATATTCGTGGGCTAGGTCTAAGGTGGATGCCTACTACTAACAATGGTTGATGTAATAGCTAGGCTAGATAGACACACTGTATACTCTAGATGGTGGATGTAATGATTAGAGTATAAGTGGAAGATTGTTGGGTTTTGTATACTAAGAGCATTTATTACAATGTGTATACATTCAGCTTAATTTCCTATCTGTTAAACAAACTTACATGCAAGTAACAACAATATTCTCTTATCTCACCGATAGGGATGATCATACAGTGTGTTGTAGATTGCAGAAGACAGTAAGTATGATCACTTGACCTAGTGAGATATAAATATAGTGATCACAGCCGAGACAACTTTGAGGATAAGTCTGTTAGAGTAGGCTGCAACATAGTCGAAAAGAAGTGATCTGTTCGCTGAACATCTGACATCAGAAAGCTCACTTAGCCTTATACTGCATCTTTATTCCCATATTGCAGCATCTTTTTTGTTATTTTTAAGCAACTCAGTTTCACCTCCGTTCAGTTCGTCGGAGCCTTTCCGATTGCGGTGCTGCCCAAAAAGGACGAAGTCATTTTACTTTTGGGGACAATCGCGGGTTAACGAGCACTACGTTGGCGAATTCATCTTTTAGGAAGAGGGCTTTCTCGACTTGGCTGCATTTTATTTTTATTTTATATGTTCTCGTATTAGCAGTACTTGCAGTTCTACTTGTAAAAACTTGATGTACTAGACATAATTTGTTGTAGTGTTTTCAGTCCTGTACCATAGATCTCATATCCAACAATCGCAAGACAAATTACTCTACTTCTCAAGATCTAAGATGGCTGATCACACTTTCAATGGTGCCAGAGGAAGCAACTCCAACAGCGCACATCAACTCCCTCCGAATGCCCAAGCCGACAAGCCGTTCAAGTTTGGAGGTGTGGAGTTCAAGACTTAGCAACAAAAAATGCTCTTTTATCTCACCACTCTTGAATTGGCTGCCTACTTGAAGGAAGACAAGCCCGAGCTTGCTGATGATGAGGCCGATCAGAACAAGAGAATTGCCTTTCGACAATTGGTGTTATGACGATTTTCTTTGTCAAAATCTTGTACTAAATTGTTTAGTTGATCCTTTATATGTCGTGTATTGTAATGTAAACACCGCAAAAGAATTATGGGAACAACTAGAGAAAAAAGTATAAAATGGCGGACGCAGGTACTAAGAAGTACGGCGTGGCCAAGTATTTGTCATACCAAATGGTTGAAAATAGATCGGTGGTGGAACAAGTGCAAGAGTTTCAACTCATTTTGTACAATGTTCACGCCGAGGGGATGCTACTCCCCAATGCCTTCAATGTGGTTGCGGTCATTCAGAAGTTGCCTCCTTCGTGGAAGGACTTCAAGAGCTACCTTAAGCATAAGCAAAAGGCTATGTCTCTTGAAGATTTGTTTGTCAAGCTTCATATTGAAGAGGACAATCGAAAGGTAGATCCTAAGCCAAGAGCTATGGATGCGAAGGCAAATTTGATGGAACGTGGTGGTCCATCAAAGAAAAGAAAAAAGGCCTAACCCGTCGAACAAGAGGATTGTAATCCAAGAACCTAAGTTCAAGGGTGTTTGCTACAATTGTTGCAAGAATGAGAATATGGTGAATCACTGCAAAAAGCCTAAAAATAAAAATAAAGACAAAGTAAAGATGAATGCCAACCATGTTGAACCCGATGATGATTAGGATGATGACTTGTGTGCCGTGGTTTCCGAGGTTCACCATGTTGACAATCCACATGAACGGTTTGTTGATACAGGCGCAACATGTCATGCGGCTTCCGATAGGAGTGTGTTTGTCTCCTACAAGTCCGTTGAAGGAAGAAAGCTCCATATGGGCAATCAAGCTTCTTCAGATGTGGTTGGAGTGGGCAATGTTGTGCTCAAACTCACTAGTGGCAAGGATTTGACCTTGAAGGATGTGCTTCATGTCCCAGACATCCGCAAGAACCTCGTTTCGGGCTCTTTACTTGTAAATCATTGATTTAAACTTGTTTTTGAGTCCGAAAAGTTTATCTTGTCAAAGTTTGGAAAACTCCTTGGTAGAGGTTATCTCGCCAATGGTGTTTTCAAATTAAATGTAATGGCACGGCTCCTAGCCAGAAATAATATCAATAAAGTTGAATCTACTTCTTCTTATTTGATTGAGTGCTCTAATTTGTAGCATGTAAGATTGAGACATGTAAATCTTAATGCGATAAAAAGATTAGTAAATTTGAATTTACTAAAGGTGGCTGAATTTAAACAAACTAAATGTGAAGTTTGTGTTGAGGCGAAAATGACAAGAATGCTGTTTAATTCAGTCGAAAGGAACACTAAACCTCTAGTGTTGATACATACGGATTTGTGTGATTTTAAGATGGTGCAAACTAGAGGTGGGAAAAAGTATTTTACTTTTATTGATGATTGCACCAGATATTGTTATCTCAACTTATTGAAAAGTAAAGATGAAGCAATTGATGCCTTTAAAAATTATAAAGAAGAGGCTGCAAATCAATTGAGTAGTCAGATCAAGATGATTCGAAGTGATAGAGGTGGAGAGTATGTTGCACCGTTTGAAGAATTATGCGCCGCTTCGGGCATTATTCATCAAACAACGACACCTTACTCACCTCAGTCCAATGGTGTTGACGAAAGGAAAAATAGAACACTAAAGGAAATGATGAACACCCTGTTGATAAGTTCGGGGCTACCCTAAAATATGTGGGGAGAGGCTGTTTTGACAGCTAATTATATCTTGAATAAGATACCTCTTAAAGAAAAAGAGGAGACACCTTATGAGTTGTGGAAAGGACGAAAACCTTCCTACAAGTACCTTAAGGCGTGGGGTTGTTTAGCAAAGGTCGAAGTACCTTTACCCAAACAAGTTGCAATTGGACCTAAAACAATCGATTGCATCATTATAGGGTATGCTTTAAATAGTGCTGCATATCGATTTCTAGTGCACAAGTCGGATAATACGAATGTGACCGAAGGCACCACTATAGAGTCAAGGAAGACTATATTCTTTGAGCACATCTATCCTTGTAAATATAAGGAAGATGTACCGACTATGTCTAGAAAAAGGACATATGAAGAGAGTACTAGTTCTACACCTATAGAGGAAGAACTGAGACGTAGTCAAAGGGCTAGAGTGGCTAAAAGTTTTGGTCCGGATTTCATCACCTACATGTTAGATGATGAACCTCGAACCATTAAAGAAACCTTAGCTAGACCCGATGCCTCATTATAGCAAGAAGCCATTAATAGTGAGATTGAATCGATTATGCAAAATCTTAATTGGATTTTGACCTATCTCCCAAAAAGTTGTAAGCCCTTAGGATGCAAGTGGATCCTTAAAAGAAAGTACAAAGCCGATGGTTCGGTTGATAAGTATTAAGCTCGCCTTGTGGCGAAAAGCTTTAAACAAAGAGAGGGAGATGATTTCTTCGATACCTATTCACCATTGACTAGGATCACATCTATTAGGGTGTTTATCGCGATTGCTGCTTTGCATAATATTGAAATAACCCAAATGGATGTGAAGACGGCCTTCTTAAATGGAGAGCTAGAAGAAAAAATCTATATGGATCAACCTGAAGGATTTGTAGTACCCAGACAAGAGAGAAAGGTATGCAAATTGGTTAGATCCTTATATGGTCTTAAACAAGTGCCCAAGCAGTGGCATGTTCGATTTGACAATGCGATGTTGTCAAATGGATTCAAGTATAATAAATGTGATAAATGTGTGTACTACAAGGGCACATTTGACAATTTTGTTATTCTGCCTCTATGTACACAACATGTTGATCATTGGAAGAAATCAACAAGTAATTGTTGATACTAAACGAATGTTGGAGAAGAACTTCGACATGAAAGACATGGGTGTGGCTGATGTGATTCTTGGAATCAAAATCATAAGAAAGTCTAATGGAATTGTCCTAACACAATCTCACTATGTTGAGAAAGTGCTCACTATGTTGAGAAAGTGTTAAGGAAATTCGATGCTTATGATAGTTCACCAGCCAAAACACCACTAGAGCTCAATGTTCACTTTGTTAAAAACAAAGGTGACCCTGTTGGTCAAGAGGAATATGCAAGGGTCATTGGTATTCTAATGTATTTGACTAACTGTACTAGACCAGATCTTGCATATGCGGTGAACAAATTAAGCAGATACACGATCAATCCTAGTAATGATTACTGGAAGGCTCTTGTGAGAGTTTTGAGATATTTGAAGTATACTCTTAACTTGGGATTACATTATACAAGTTTTCCACCTGTACTTGAAGGGTACAGTGATGCTACTTGGATCTCTGATTCAAATGACTCCCACTCCACAAGTGGGTACGTATTTACGATCGGTGGGGGCAGTGTCGTGGAAATCCATGAAACAAACTTGTATAGCTCGTTCCACAATGGAATTCGAGTTTATTGCTTTAGATAAAGTGGGTGAAGAAGCATAATAGCTTCGACACTTTCTAGAGGATGTTCCTTGTTGGAACAAGTGTGTGCCATCAATGATGACTCACTGTGATAGCCAAGCGACTATTGGTCGAGTACAAAATAATATGTACAACGAGAAGTCGAGACATATACATCGTCGATATAATACCGTTAGACAATTGATCTCAAATGGTGTGATATCCACTGATTATGTTAAATCAATTGATAACCTTGCGGATCCGCTAACCAAAGGGTTAAACCGAGATCAAATGAATAAATTGCTTGAAGGAATGAGATTGAAATCCACAATATGAATGAGTGTAGTGGATACCCAACCTAGATGATTTGAAATCCCAAAAACTAGGTTCAATGGAACAACTAAACTACACAAGTTCGAGTGATAACACCGACAAGATAATGTCTTCTCTAGTGGCGATGCCTTAGAAAATGACCTTATCTACCCTTCTCTAAAGATAGCAAGTAAGGTGTTATGAGCATGCATGTGGTATAGGTTAAGTCTTAAAAGACTTTTAATAACTCCTGAAAACCTCATGATGGTTGAGCTTGGCAGGAATGCTCGGAATAGGAGGTCACCTATATAAGTGGAAGTGGGGGCCGCTTCAAATGAACACTTATGAAACTAAAGGGGGTGTCCATGACCTATAATGGAACCAAACGTGAGAACGAATGGAGGTTGAAATGTTAATGTTACAATGTTGTTGACTCGGTACACACGATGGAGGATTAGTTTAAGGTATTCCTACCACTAAGCCGTTTGTGGGCCCGACAACATTGAAGATAAATGGTTCAAAGCCATAAGCTACCTGTTCAGATGCATTAACATCTCCCGAAACTGAGTTGGCTATGCATCATGCATTTCGGCATTTCCACTTATGGGGGGATTGTTGGTAATTCCGGTACTTCATAGTAAATTCCCGATGTGAAATATTTAATTTTGTCAAAATTAAATATTACCAACTTAATCTACACAAAGAGTAGATGTTTGTGGTATATTTATTTTCTCAAATCTAAGTTTCGGTGAGTGAGAAATGAGTCCATGAAGTGACACGGTTGGTGGGATTATTACATAAGTGGGTTATGTAATAAATGAAGTATCCCACATTGATTAATTAAAGTAATTAATCTATGTTTATAAACCATTATGGTTGAGGTGTGTAATAGCCAAGTGTGCGGTGTATGTGGCACCCAGTGGCGTTCTCGCGCACCGCCGCCGCCACTCGCCCCGCCCCGTTCATCCTCGGCCTACGGCCTCAGCGAGGCCGCTGGCCGAGCGCCCGCGCTTGTGCCTGTAACCCATGCCCCGAACCCGGTCCCGGTCCCGGTCCCAGCTTTGGCTCGACTTGGTCTCAATTCTCGGCAATTGATCTTTGGGTCTTTAGCTTGGATTGGTTCGTTGTGCCTTATCTTTTTTCGGCACTTGAAGTCAGCCTACAGATTCGACATGTGGACTGTCGACATGGCTAGTCCAGTCGACGTGGAGCACACGATACATGTGACGTGGGTGACATGTCAGCCACGTGTTGAAATGCATCTGGACAGTTTTCACATGTTGAAAACGTGGTCAAACACACATGTGCGCGTTCATGATTGACGCGCACGTTACGGCCGTATCTCCTGCCTGTAACAGCTCGATCTTGATGGCTGCGACCGTAACCGACAGGCTCCCCCCAGGTGGTACATGTCTATAAATATGCATGCTAGAGCTGTCCCCTGTCTGCTGAACATCTGACATCAGACAAGCTCACTTAGCCTTATACTGCATCTTTATTCCCATATTGCTGTATCTTTTTCGTTATTTTTAAGCAACTCACTTTCACCTCCGTTCAGTTTGCCGGAGCCTTTGCGATCGCGGTGCTACCTCAAAAAGGACGAAATTGTTTTACCTTTGGGGACGATCGCCGGTTAACGAGCACTATGTTGGCGAATTCTTCTTGCGGGAAGAGGGCTTCCTCAACTTGGCTGTGTTTTATTTTTATTTTATTTTTCTATTTTATTTGTTCTCGTACTAGTAGCACTTGCAGTTCTACTTGTAAGAACTTGATGTACTAGACATAATTTGTTGCTGTGTTTTTAGTTCTGTACCACAGATCTCATATCCAACAAATTTTAAGTCGAACCCACAAACTCAATTAAACGCGTAACCCGAATAACCCGCAAAATTAATAAACTTTAAATTTTAATGTTACATTAGTTTTACAGACGCGTGATATGCAAATTAATTATTTATTTTCTATTTTACAATATTAAAAAGTTATATATCTTAGCATTTTTAGCAATTCTTTTTAAATATAATTGAATTTTATTCATCAATATTATATTTAATATTTTATAATATAAATTATTTTCTATATTATATGTTAATATATATATATATATATATATATATATATATATATATATATATATACATAAAATTAAAATAAAAATAAAAAAAGTATACCTAACACAAATTTTAAAAAGTTGTCCCATTAAAGATAATATAATGTATTATTAAAAAAAGTAAATATAATAAATTAGTGGGATGTGATATTTTTAAAAAAGTGATAAATATAAATTGTTATACTACCTCCGTCCCGGTTTATTGGGCACCTTTGATCGGGCACGGGAATTAAGGATTGTGAAATATTTTATTGATGAGTGTGAAAAACTTACTATTTTAGGAAAGTGGTCCAATATACTGGGACAGACGAAAATGAAAAGAGTGTCCAATAGATTGGGACAGAGGGAGTATCTTTTTATTATAAAGTATATATTTATGTTATAATAGAATACATAATAAAAAATTGATATAATATGTTTTAGCCGAAAATATTTTACACTATTTTCTTTAACTAAATAAATTATTTAATTATATTGAAATATAATTATAAAGTTATAAACATATTATACATCCAACTATATATATAAATTTGCCAAAGCAAGTAGATAAAATACAAAGTTTATAAGAATTAGAGTTTGTT
Organism: Plectranthus barbatus; assembly: GCA_026898455.1. Classification (NCBI taxonomy): domain Eukaryota; kingdom Viridiplantae; phylum Streptophyta; class Magnoliopsida; order Lamiales; family Lamiaceae; genus Plectranthus; species Plectranthus barbatus. The sequence continues at coordinate 578,784 of JAPKLW010000002.1, forward strand.
TTACAAAATTAAACTATCAAAACATTACATTTGCATTATTTTTTTTGCAATATACTTATATTGTTTTAAAATAAATAGGGAAACGTAATGTTTTACTGAAAAATGATACATTTGATTTAGTTGAAATAGTGATTATAGTTTTTTGAAATATATGTATATGTTATAACATAAAAATATATAAGACCAACTTGATCAATTCTAACTTGGAGATCAATTTAAGGGACATTTTTTGTATACTTTTGAATTAGGATTCATCCATTTCTGCAGCATCATTTTGTGGTATATCAATTCGCAATGCTTTTGGCTTAGTTTGTTTTGTGATATATCAGTTTTAGTAGCTTCAATTTAGCTAGTTGTAAAACCGCAGATTAACTTTTTGGATAATTTGGTTAGCTTTTGGTCTATTTGGAGAGTTTTTACTGTATTGTTATTTGATCGATGGATAGCTCTGGTTGCATTTTGTAGGTATGTTCTGAGTATTTGATTGCATGTTGGTGAAAAGATAAGAGAAGTTGATTTTTTGGCTCAATATCATAATCTGCTGTGCTTTGATCCGAAAGAATGGAGAAAAGATAATTTATTTTCAGTTACAACCTGCAGTCAATTATAGATCAATGTTATTGATAAAGGCATGGTAAAAATCTGATTGGTGATTGTTGCTACTCATCCCAACAGATTTTGTTCCAGCATAGATAAACTTGCATTTCCTAATGTATTGTACTGGAAGCAAACAAGAATCTCCATGGTGCACGAAGCAATTCACAGAATATCTTTGCTAGTCGTAGACACTTGTTGTTCAATTTTCTTGATTCTGGGCTCTCCAATTGCTCAACTAGGAAATAAAATGTTTTTAGCACCTTGCAAGACATGAATGTACAAGCTCACTAAAGTGTGCATATATAAACATTTTGTGGACGATAGATGGAAAGAGGAGATATTTAGAGTGGGTCATGTATGCAAGTGTTGGTCCCGAATTATCAGGGTATAACTTGGCAGCGGAAAATGTGTTAAATCGTTTCTTGCGCTCTGCTGGTTACTCAGCTGACTGGGACCTTGTCAGCTGGTAAGTCAACTGGCACTCTGAGTACTCAGCTGACTGGCAACTGGCTCGTCAGCTGGTAGCTCAAGACTTGGAATGTTTTTAGCCTTGTTTGCACAGTTATATCAGTTTTCAGATATACACCAGCACTTGGGTGCTGGGTTTTAAATCAGTATGAAATGCAGAAAGCTGATAAAAGACAAAGGATTTATAGTGGTTCGATCAACTGATCTACGTCCACTCTCCAGTCGTAGCACTGGAAATTTCACTAAGAGTAATTGGGTACAAGCGTCCTACGATCTATCTCTAGCTGGTGAATGCCTCGTCCACCAGTTCACTAGATCAACCGCTCCCGGCCTTGTCCTTCTTCAACTCTGATCAGCTGGTGGAGTGCGAGCACGTCACTTCAACCTCCACAGCTTCACTGGGTGTTTAGTTCTCCCAAGAACGTGTCTTCTCAATACGGCAAAAAGCCCGTAATAACTCAAGTGCTGGCTGGCACAAGAGCTGCTGTGAACTTCCTCAGAAGAGAAAGAACACCAACGAGATCTGTAACTTACAAGCTGGAAGCTTGAAGTCTCGTGTTTGAATAAATCAACACACGGAAAAGCTTTAAGTAAAGCCTCGAAAGATTTGCTTGCTTGCTTGAGCGTAATAAATTCTGAGTCTTTCGGTAGGTCAAGAGTATTGAATGTTGGGAAGCAAGCGTCTTAAATGTTGGTAGCTCCGACCTATTTATAGACGCAGGATCCCATTCAAATTTCTAGCCGTTTGGACTCATCCGGAAAAGGTCTCTGTCGTCGCATGTCCTTCTGACGGCGGCAGGTAGGAATTTCCGGAAAGCGCCATGCTTTTGTCCACTTTATCTGACATTGATCTCTTTATGTCAGAACGGCACTATTCGTCAGTACGAGGAATCGGAACTGGTGTCTTGAACTGATAGACTTTAAGGTATCCTCCCTTAAAGTCATACTTTGTCAGTTTATTCCTCAGACGAATCTTCTTTTTGTCTCTAAGACTCTGGGAGAGCGAATCTTGAATTCTGCTGGTAACATCCAACTGGTAGAACATTCTGGTGATCTTGTGCTGGCAGTCTCTGCTGGTGACTTGCGCTAGCACAATCTAAGTCTACCAATATGTCTGATGTTAACTCTTGGAATCTCCCATGACTGGTGGCTTCACCGCTGGTGAACAGTGTCAGTGAGAACACCTATTCTGCTGGTAAGGTTTGTCAGCTCCCTACTGATGAAAACCTTCCCAACTGGTGAACAGTGACCAGTCATTAGCTCTTCTCATGCTGGTGAACAGTGTCAGCACGAGTCTTGTCAGTCGCTTGCTGATGATACTTTTCTCAACTGGTAAGTACATCTCATGCTGATGAACAGTGTCAGCATGAGTCTTGATCAGCTGCGACTTACAACTCAAAAGACCTAGACAGGACTTTACATTTGAGATCTAGAGCTATCTAGAGACAACTGACGCTGGTAGGACTTAGGATTTGATCCACCAAAACACCAAACTAGAATCTAAACAAGTAGCTACTGGGGAGAGGAAACTTAGCCAAATTTCCCAACAGCAAGTACAAAATAGTAGGGTATAGTGACTCTCATGTCACTAACCAAAAAAATAAAATAAAATTTAGAGATTTGAAGGAAGAAAACCAGTACCCTGAATGCATTCATGAATTATTGCTTCTTTATTGTAAAAAGGTTTCTACAATAAAAACAACCACCACATAACTAAAGATTATAGAATAAACAAGAGCATATATACTATCCATTGGAATAAGTTTCAGCATATAACTAATTAGAGCACTTAACAGGAACATTATAGTGGTGACATCACTTTCAATCCATTTAGAATAAGCTCCCACAATATATCCATAAAAATATAGACGAGAACAAAATTCAAATCAACAATTACCAAGCGAAATGAGGTAGAGTCATGCGAAAACCCTTGAATTAACTGATTCGTCGCTCTTTATTGTTCATCCATCCTAATTGATTCATCGCTCCATCGAGAACCCAAAGACATTTTCAAATTGGGTCAGAATTTTATGGCGTCGTTTGTAAGAATTATGAGATTTATAGTTCTTCTCATTATTCTCTCACATGTTGTGAACTGCTATTGTATTCATTATATAACTTCATGCATTATATTGACCTCGACATGCATTTTATACCTAACAAACATTTATTATATACCTAACAAACATGCATTATATAATATAGTAATATACATTTATATAATATAACAAAAAAATACATAATTAAAAATAAGTAATATATTATCAACTTTTATAACAACTATGATATTATCTACAGTATGCAAAGATAATGAATTTTAATTTTTTTGATATTGTAGGAAAAAAGTTATTGCATTTTATCTATCATATTGTGCATTATATAATATAACTTCATGCATTATATTGTGCAACTCCATTCATTATATAAGAATTCATGTACTGTTACGAGAATTATGCTTATAATCACTAATTTTCATTTTTTACGACGATTTTTAAATCGAAACATATGCAATAGTGATTTCGTTTGAAAGATAATTAAATTACCTTTATTTGATATATGATACATTAAAAAATAATCTAAATCGAAGGAGATATGATCATTTAAAGATTTATGATGATTTTAGAGGAGAGAGAAAAAATATTACAAAATTACCCTTTAATGCATATTTCACTACACTATAATGAAGACGAGATTTATTTAATCTTGAGCGTTGGATCACCAATTGGATGAACAAAATTAGTTCTTATTTTCACATGATAATGAGAGTTTTCATATTATCACTCCCCTGTTGTTGAATATTAGTAATGACCAATTCTACTAAAATATAATATTGATAAATGAGTATTAAATTTACATTTAAGTGACTACTAAAAAATCTGGAACATTATTAATTGTATTACAACATAATAAAACAAAATATTAACTAGAGTGTAAATTCCGCCGTCGAATCTGTAAAATTCGGCGGGCGGATGTCCTAAACGCAGCGGCTTAAAGGAAGGCGGCGGCTATGGCGATTGAATGTCGGACAGTTGCCGACTGAGAAAGTAATGCTGATAAATGTAAGACGCGAAGCCCCACACCGCCAAAACGATGGAGATCACCTTCATCCCGTCCATTCTTTCATGGAAAAAAACTGCTCCCAACACCGGCACAATCGGAAGCCCAACCGTCGCGATGACGTTGGAACACAGCGACGATACCTCCAAAATCAGGCCCATAGACCCAATTGCTCGAAGCTGCGAGCCTACGGCGGTGGCGGCGATGACGACTAAATAAGCCCCTCTCCCATACCGGAAAGTGCCCATCTCTCTCACCACCACCCCCCATTGTTGGGCTACGGTGAGAGGGAGTAAGAGGGCGCAGGTGGCGACGATCGATTCGAAGACGACCAAGTCCAGCACGGAGCTGAAGGTTTCCTTCATCGCCATCTTGTTGAAGATGAGCTGCGTGAGGGATAAGCTGAGTGCGTGGAGGGCGGATGCGGCGAGCGTGCAGGAGAATCCAACCACCATATTCCCCGCCCCGCCTTCTCCGGGGTCGTGCCGGAAAACGAGCAGGGCGGAGGAGATGGTGAGCAGGAAGATGGCGTTGAGCGTGGGTGGAGTGAGTTTCTCGGAGTTGAGGAAGAAGGCGAAGAAAGCATTGAAGCCGAGCTGAGTAGCAGTAATCAAGGAATAGGTGGACGCAGGAAGCTGCTTGATGCCGATGGAGTAGAGGATGTTGCAGGCAGCTTGAAACAGACCAAGAAATGCGTAGATGGCGGCCATCACCTTCTTGTTAGATTTAGATGGTCCGTCGCCGGTTTTCCGTGACCAGCAGTAGATGGAGATGGGCAGCAGAATGGGGAAGCCGACGTTTTCGAGAACTGCGGCCAAGAATATGTTGCTCCCACCGCCAATGAAGTAGAGCCTCTCCAGCATCGTGGAGCTTGATTCACCCACGATGATTAACAAGCCGTAGGCCGCCAAACGAGCCCACCAATCCATTTTTCCTTGGCCATGCTCCTTCTCCTCCTCCTCTGTCAATCAACACATAAACATCACTCAACACTCTCTTACGTATACATTTCTCATGACAACTCAATTACCTGTTGTCTGTCTGATATCCGGCGTTCCCACTTCGACTTCTCCCATTTTGATGTTGGATATTATAGCTTATATGATAGGGGAAGTGTTTTATAATCGAGGGAATATATAATTTCAATAGATTCGGCTTGCATATAATGATAAGAAATTAATACAAAATGTTTATCCAATCTAGTTTATATATCAATAGGGAGCGGATCAAACTCTTTAACGTGAGAAAGTGAGAAAGATACTTGATTGCATTCACGTCAATGCTTGATTATAATGTTGCTTGATTGTACTTTAGTTGTTGCTTGATTATTTTGTTGCTTGATTGCGTTTTAGTGGTTGCTTGATTAAATATCAACCATTGACTTTTTTAGATCTGATGGATATGATTCATTCTTTTTTCTTACAGAGGGATTTTTTCTCACATGATCCCTTTTCTATATCAATATATATATATAGTAGTGATCATATAATAATAGACTTTCCCATGTTAAATGAGAATGAATTTGGGCTGTTTAATTTTCTAGATCGACGCACCAGATTTTCTCATTCGTTTAATTAATTCGGCGTGATTATTAAAAAAGGGTAAGATAGTAATTGCTGTTTTAATCTAAACACTCTCTCTCTCTTAATTTTCTCTTTCCTCCCATTATAATCAAACGATTATATCTTTCTCGATTCAAATCTTTTTTTTACGAATCATATTTCAAATTAAACGTATTCTTACGACGATTCATATGATATCCATATTGAATATGTTAAATTTAGAAGATTTGCACGAAAATCTTGATTTCATATTCAGCTGGTATATGTTCTTCATTATATTTACGTCCAGGATAAAAAATGCATCAATTACGCATAAAAAATGTTCCCAAATATTTGCATTTTTTGCATCAAATGATGCATTATTAACTTGAATAAGATGCATTTTTATTTTAAATCATATGCATTTTTTGTATTCATAGTGAGTGCATTTTTTGTATTGATTATATGCTGCAGTTTTATGCCTAAAATATTGCATTTTTTACATTGAACGTATGCATATTATGTTTTATGAACTGCATGAAATTAAATTTTTGAATATATAAATGCTCCCAAATATTTGTATTTTTTGCATCAAATGATGCATTATTAACTTGAATAAGATGCATTTTTATTCTAAAGCATATGCATTTTTGTATTCATATTGAGTGCATTTTTTGTATTGATTATATGCTGCAGTTTTATGCCTGAAATATTGCATTTTTTACATTGAATGTATGCAAATTATGTTTTATGAACTGCACGAAATGAAATTCTTGAATATATATTTTTTACAATTTTGCCCTTTTATGCATTGAGTATGTGCATAATATGCACCGAAAATTGGACGGGATTTGTTTGATCTGAGCCGTAGATTGAAATATTTAATGGCTCAGATTTTTTCGCATATAGCACGGAAAATTCTATTATCACCTAATCACTACCCTATATATATATATATATATATATATATATATATATATACTAAAATAAGAACGGAGGGTGTAATCGTAAATTTACAGTTATATTAATTATTGTACTTAATTAAAATGTATGAATGAATTTATGTTCATTAATTTAAGAAAAAATATCTATAAAATGAAGTACAAATTTACATTAAAAATGATATAAAAATAATCTAAATTTTATTGTTCATAATATTAATATAAAAATTTAGGAAAATAAACAATTATTTTACTTAATTCATCTCTCAATTAATCTTATGTTGTTTTATTATATATTCTTAGAGTAATTTTGTTGGTCCCGGTTTATCAGAGTGTATAACGTTACGCAGCGGAAATATTGAACTTATAAGTCTAACTTGCACTCTGTCCTGCTGGTTGCTTAGCTGACTGGCTGACTGACTGGTCAGCTGATAGCTCAACACTTAGAATATTTTAAGCCTAGTTTGCACAGTTATCAGTTTTCAGATATACACCAGCACTTGAGTGCTGGGTTTCAAATACAAATTTAAATACTGAAAGCAGATAAAGGCAAAGGATTTTTATAGTGGTTCGATCAACTGATCTACGTCCACTCTCCAGTCGACTCACTGGAAATTCACTATAAGAGTAATCCGGTACAAAGTTCCTACGATCTATCTCCAGCTGGTAAAAGCCCCGTCTACCAGTCCACTGGATCAACCGCTCCCGGTCCTTGTCCTTCTTCAACTCTCGTCAGATGGATGGAGTGCGAGCACGTCACTTCAACCTCCTCCTCTGACTGGTTGGGTGTTGAGTTCTCCCAAGAACGTAAATCCTCTACGGCAAACTGCCCGTAATAACTCAAGAGCTGGCTGGCTCTAGAGCTGCTATGTTCTTCCTCAGAAAGAGAAAGAACACCAAGTGAGGTCTAAACTTACAAGCAGGAAGCTTGAAGTCTCGTGTTTGAAAGATATCAACACACGGAAAAGCTTTAAAGAAAGCCTCGAAAGATGCTTGCTTGCTTGCAATGAATGTTCGTTCTTTCGGTAGTTGGAGAGTATTGAATGTTCAGGATGCAAGCTTGTAAGCCAGTGTGCAAGCGTGGAAGCATCTTAAATGTTGGTAGCTCCGACCTATTTATAGACGCAGGATCCCATTCAAATTTCTAGCCGTTTGGACACATCCGGAATGGGTCTCTGTCCTCGGATGTACTTCAGACGGCGGCAGGTAGGAATTTCAGGAAAACGCCATACCTGTGTCTGCTTTTTCTGACACAGACCTCTTTGTGTCAGAACGGCATTATTTCGTCAGTACGAGGAATCGCAACTGGTGTCTTGAACTGATAGACTTTAAGGTATCCTCCCTTAAAGTCATACTTTGTCAGTATATTCCTCAGACGAATCTTCTTTTTGTCTCTAAGACTCTGGGAGAGCGAATCTTCAATTCTGCTGGTAACCTCCGACTGGTAGAACATACTGGTGATCTTGTGCTGGCAGTCTCTGCTGGTGACTTAGCGCTTGCACAATCTTAGTCTACCAATTTGTCTGGATGTTAACTCTTGGAATCTCCCATGACTGGTGGCTTCACCGCTGGTGAATAGTGTCAGCCAGAACACGTATTCTGCTGGTAGGATTTGTCAGCCTCCTGCTGGTGAAATCCTTCCCAACTGGTGAACAGTAGCCAGTCATTAGCTCTTGACTCCATGCTGATGAACAGTGTCAGCATGGGTCTGTCAGTCGTCTGCTGGTGAAATCCTTCACCAGGTAAGAGATTCTCATGCTGATGAACAGTGTCAGCATGAGTCTTGATCAGCTACGACTTACAACTCAAAAGACCTAAACAGGACTTTACATTTGAGAACTAGAGCTATTCTAGAGACAAACTGACGCTGGTTGGATTTAGGATTTGATCCACCAAAACACTTAAACACCAAATCAAAGATCTAAGCTATCAACTGGGGAAGGGAAACTTAGATAATTTTCCCAACAAATTTTAAATCAAATCTGAAAAGATATAAAATTTGTTATTTTAATATGTTGAAATAAAAAGTATATTAGAATCTAAAATTGTACAGTAAAAATGAAAGATGAAAAAATTAGAATATTGTAATAACTTTAAAATAAAATAATAGATCATTTAAAAAGGTCGGGTTATAGTTTAAAATTATGATATCACAATATAGCTAAAATAAATTAAAATGTGAAAAATATTATTATGCCACACTATATTATAAAATAAAATAAAATTTAAAAATTATTAGAATATCACACTAAAAAATGAAATAAAAACGAATCTATATATATATTATAATAAGACCGGTGGGTGTAATCGTAAATTTACAGTTATATTAATTAAACTATTAAATCTCTAAATTATAAAGTGATAATTATTGTACTTAATTAAAATGTATGAATGAATTTATGATCATTAATTTATGAAAGTACAAATTCACATTAAAAATAGTTGGTCCCGAAATCAACGTGCAAAAGTGTGCAGCGGAAGGTTTGTGTATGCAGCGAAAGTATTTAATGACAGTTGCACTAATTCGCTTAAACAGAGTATAATCAGTTTTTGTGTGTGGAAAATTTAAGCTTAGGTACCTTAAGTCAGTTTCACAGTATATACACTGCAATACTTGGATAAGTATTGAAGGTTTCAAGAGTCAGTTTGTGAAACAGAAAAACAGAGCAAGTATGAAAGAAAGCTGTAAACAACACACATATATTTATAGTGGTTCGGACTTCAATATCCTACATCCACTCTTCAGACCCAAGGTCTGGACAATTTACTAAGTAAATACAAGCCTCCTTACGATCTATACATAGTCCGTGGCACCTCCGTCCTTTGGTCAGCTGTGGCACTCGCCTAGGAACTTCTTATAGACTCAGTCTTCAAGTTGAAGTGGGGACGCACCCTGCAGCCTCCTTCCTGGTGGTTGGATGTCTACTAATTCTTTCTAGAATGGTTGGATGTTTACTCGTTCTCCCAGAACTCAGGTGGTTGGCATACGCCCGTGCAAATCAGAATCCCAGACTAGGAAACTGACTGCTATGGATATATCTTAGAAATATATATTCACCAAGAAGAGCTTCAGCTAAAAGCTTCAGTCTCGTGCTAGGAGAAGTTAGCACGGTGGATAACTTGAGTCAAATACTCAAATCTCGTGTTAGAGAACACGAAACTCATAGAGTTTAGCAGATAGAGATGGCCTGAAAATGCCATTTGTCTTCTTAAGACTTTCAAATTTTGAATTCTGTCCAGGTGATCGTTTAAGGTTGAGAGGCAGGCCTTTACATAGAGGAGGACCTTTGGCTTTTTGAATTTCTATCCGTTAGATACATAAATCCAGACGTTAGACTCACAAATTATATTGTCAAATCATAGCCCATTCCTTAAGTCTCCTTTCTGCTCTGCCCTGCTGCGTCAGTGTACTATACACTAACTTTTTGTCAGACTAAGTTCTCAGTTTGAGGAACCCAGGTTTGGATAACCTCGTACTGACTTATACTTGGGCATATTTGAAATGCCTAAGTCTGACCGAACTATGATATCTTTAGAATAGCTCAAGCTTTAAAGGTAGAGGCTCTTATACTGACTTTTCAAGGTCAGTACAACTTAGCCCTCATACTGACTTCCCAAGGTCAGTATGGTAAACCCTCATTGTGACTGTCCACAGTTAGTATGGAAAATGCCCTCATACTGATTTCTCCGGATCTGTATGGAAATCCCTTAAACTGACTTCTTCTTAGTCAGTTCGGGAAAACCCTCATACTAACTTCTCCTGATCAGTATGGATAGACATTAAACTTAGTGATCCAACATAGTTTTAGGTCAAGGCTAGGCGTGATGATAATCTGTTCTCGAGCATTCTCCTTTGCTCGGTCTTCAGCCTATGTTCTATTACAACTCGATCGATTCTATACAAGGATTACAGTTTAGAACTCTAGAAACTGAAAAAACTGATTAAGATGGCTTACAATCTTTGACCCACCAAAACATCAAAATATAAGGAAGGATTTCTCTAACAAAATTCCTAACAATTTCCCCCTTTTCGGTGTGGTCAAAGCCATCTGGAACCTAAGCCGATGAGGTGAGGATAACTTTAGAGTTTTTACAGTTTTGACAATTTGTTGCATAAACTCAGAAAAGTTCCCCCTCAATGTCAGCTTTTTACTTAAGATCTTCTCCTTATAAACTCGGAGAGATATTGCTCGATTGATTTTTCTAGTCAGTTTAGAGAAATTTAAATCTTAAGAAGGGGCGAGAGTTAGAAGCCTGCTAATTACACTGGATTGTGTAAGTTCAGCGTTTGAAGAACGAAGACCTTTGTTGGACAAAAAGAAATTGTCATCACCAAGTCATTTTACCCTTTAATAAACAAAAAGAAACTTATTACAAAACTATTTTTCAAATCTATACTAGGCTGCTTCCGGTCTTCATGATTTTCTTAAAATTGGCTGCTACTTTGGTCCGTTTTGAACTCGTAGTCCAAGGAAGGTAGCTTACTAGCTTTTTCCCGTCCGCTGGTTTTTTGTCTTCCAGGAGTTCTCGGACTAGAAAGCCATCCGTTAAAATGTGCTCCTTGTGGAAAGAAAAACTTGTCCACTTACATCTCAACGTTGCCTGAGGGAAGCAGGTTCGATATGCTGACCTGCTTTCTACCCCCTCATGCTGGGTTTTAGTAGCTTTGCCCCCTCGGAGGTCTGCTGGTGCTGACATTGGCATGGAATCCATCAGCAGCGACAAGAACATCCCCTATGAATGTCTTGTATCCTCTGAGCTTCTATATTAGGCTGTGAGCCTAGAGCAGTCCATACTTTGTTGTTTCAAAGTATAAACCAGCCAGTAGACACAGAAAAAGTCTGAGATTCTACTTGCTGTTGGACCTGCTGGGTTCACAGTATTGATGTTTCCCTCACTAGTTCTGATGACTTCTGCACCTTCCATACTTCTTTTCCCCCCTCTTTGACCGCACCCAAAAAGGATGGTGAGTTTATGTCTGGAGGCTTGGGTTCTATCACCATTTCCCAGATCTAAGGGAAGTTTTTGGTTGAAGATGAGTATAAACTTTGAAGGAAGGGTTCGACAATGGAGATTTTGGAGTAAAAGTTTTGTTTCATAGAGGAAACGAATGAACCTTATTTATAGCAGAGAGAAATATCATTTAAATGAGGTAGGTGTACCTTATGCCCTTTCGGTTTCTTGATATTTGGAACCAATTGAGATACGTTGCCTCGCGATGCGTGTTTCAAATTTGACTGGAGCAACGTGGGAAGGAGCGTTATCCCCGTGTCGAAATCTGATTCATCGATGCAAGATACGCATTAATAGCGATGTAACCACAACAATTGCATTTAGAATTCAAAACCCCGCCTTTCGAAATTCCAAATTGACTAAGAGTCAGTTCCTAAACTGAGAGTTGGAACTCAGTTTAAGTCCGCATCCGTCTTTCTGAAGTCTTCTTAGTACGAAATCGAAACTTGGTTTCTCTTCTTCAAGTCAGTTTGATGCTTGAAAGAAGGTAAGTTTCTGCTTCTTTGGATGCCCTGATAGATGACCGCTTCATACTGAGTGGCGCATCGAGTTCATGAAAACTGAGAGCTTGGACTCAGTTTCATTCGGCATTACTCCTCTCTAGCAAAGATTTCATCAATCTACAGTAGACCCAATTTTATGCAAAGCTCCGTGAATCTGGTCTTTGGAAGTGATTTGGTGAAGATGTCAGCCAATTGATCTTCAGTTCGGATGTACTCTACTGAAACATCTTTCTTCTCAACATGGTCTCTGATGAAATGATGTCTTATGTCGATGTGCTTTGTTCTAGAATGATGAACTGGGTTCTTTGTGATGCACATTGCACTGTTGTTATCACAATAGATTGGTACACACCCAGTTGCTACATCACAGTCAAGCAATTGTTGCTTGATCCAAAGCACTTGAGCACAACAGCTTGCTGCAGCAACGTACTCAGCTTCAGTTATAGACGTGGCAACTGAGTGTTGCTTCTTGCTGAACCAACTTACCAGCTTGTGACCTAGGAACTGACATGTTCCACTTGTGCTCTTCCTGTCGATTCTGCATCCTCTAAAATCTAAATCTGAATACGCATTGAGAGTCAGCTTGTGAGATTTTGGGTACCAAATACCTAATGACTCAGTTCCTTTTAAGTATTTGACTATTCTTCTGGTAGCTTCCATGTGCAACTTCTTTGGATTGACTTGAAATCTCGCACATACCCCAACTGAGTAGGAGATGTCTGGCCTGCTTGCAATGAAGTACAGGAGTGACCCAATAATACCTATGTATGTTGTTGGGTTGACTGTCTCGCCTTCTTCATCAAGGTTGATCTGAGCACTTGGGCTCATCGGAATCCTCAAGGGCTTGGTGTTCTCCGGACAAAACTTGCTGATCAAGTCCTTAGTATATTTCTTCTGATTGATGAAGATTCCTCCTTCGGACTGAACAACTTGAAGACCCAAGAAATAAGTCAGTTTGCCTATCATGGTCATCTGGAAGTTGCTTTGCATCAGTTTGGCAAACTTTTCGCACATCTCCAAGTTTCTACATCCGAATATGATTTTGTCGACGTAGATCTGCACCAGAATAATGTCTGATCCATCCTTGATTCTGAACAGAGTTGTGTCGATTTTGCCTTTTTGGAAACCATTCTTGAGGAAAAACTGAGACAACATCTCATACCAAGCTCTGGGTGTCTGCTTCAACCCATAAAGAGCCTTCCTCAGTTTGTAAACTTGGTTTCCTTCTTCAAAGCCAGGGGGTTGTTCTATATATACTTCTTCTTTAAGCACCCTATTCAGAAAAACACTCTTCACATCCATCTGGAAGACTGTGAAGTTGTTGTGCGCTGCATAGGCAAGGAATAGGCGGATTGCTTCAAGTCTGGCCACTGGAGCAAAGGTTTCGTCGAAAGCAATTCGTTCACATTGAGCATATCCTTTTGCTACCAGCCTTGCCTTATTCCTCACTATGTTCCCAGTTTTGTCTCTCTTATTCTTGAAGACCCATTTGGGGTCGATAACTAACTAATGAGTTGGTTGATATACTAAGTACTAGACCTCGTTTCTCTTGAATTCAGCAAGCTCCTCTTGCATTGCATTGATCCACTCAATTGACTTCAGATCATCTCCTATTTTCGTCGGCTTTGACTCGTGAGATATGAAACAAATCAGTAGAGCACTCCCTTATCTCGTGCGAACTGAGTTGGCAATACTGTCCAGCACGGGTTCCTCAGGATGGTTCCTTAACCATTTAGGCTTCTAGAGCTGGGTAACTTCAACAGGTTAGACAAAATCTTCAGGATACTCAGTACCGTCTGCGCCCGATACTGTAACTTGAATTGAGTCACTTTGACTGAAGTCTCCTTCTCCAGTAATGACTTCCATATCCTGATTTCCTTGATTTTCTTGAGACACAGTTGGTTGGACATCTTTAGGACGAGCATTTTCATCTTCAGTAAGGTCAGTTTGAATTGGCGACTCTGTTCCAGTTTGACCTTCAAACTGAGCTCTGTTTTGATCTTCTGAAGTTCCCCCTTGATTGATGCCTGGGTGCATTGTTAATGAGCCAAAGGCTTTAGCTAGGTCGATTAAAGTACTGGCCTCATCATCTGGAACACTTGTGTGATCATCTATAGATTTGGTTTGAGAAACTTGATTTTGATCTTGTTCATCAACACTAAGTTTCTCACACCCATTATTAACAACAGGATCACCAAGTTCCAGTTCTTTCAAGGTTCTGCGCACTAAAATAGACTCATAAAAAATAACAGAGCATGTTACCTCCACAAGTCTGGTTGTCTTGTTGAGTACTATGTATCCCTTGTATGAAAGGTGTCCATATCCAAGGAACACTCCTTCATCAGCCTTGGGACTGAAAGTATTCAGTTTCAACTTTCCATTGTTATGGATGTAACATGGAGAACCAAAAGCACGAAGATGAGCTATAGAAGGCTTACGAGACTTCATACGGGGTTTTGTGATGGCGACTATTGATGGTGCTTCTATTTTGAGTATAGCACACCATCATCAAGGCTTCTCCCTAGTAACCTTCTTTTAAGTCAGCTTCGACAAGCATTGTCCTGACTACCTCCTTGAGTGTCCTGTTTCTTCGTTCAGCAAGACCATTCTGCTGAGGCATCGTAGGAGCTGACTTCTCATGAGCAATGCCAGCATCAACATAGAAATCTATTAGTGGACCGTTGCAAAACTCAGTCCCGTTGTCAGATCTGATTCTTTTGACGGTGACCCCTTTGTTGTTTTGCACTTGAAGGATTAGCTCTGGAAGTTGAATCTTCACTTCATCCTTGCTCGTCAGCAGCCTTACCCAAGTATATCTGGAGTACTCATCAACTACAACCAGAGTGAATTTTTTCCCTCCAATGGTAGGTGGCTTGACTGGTCTAAATAGATTCATATGAAGTAGCTCGAGGATCCTGTCTGTGCTTGCTTTGATGGTTTAATTCTTGAATGATGCTTTGGTTTGCTTTCCCATCTTGCACGCTCTGCAGACACCTTCTTCTTTCTTAAAACTGACTTGTGGTAGGCCTTTCACAAGATTGTGTTTGGCAAGATTTCTGATTGACTGGAAATTCAGATGGCTAAGTCTCTTATGCCATAGCCACTTGACCCCTTCTTGGGATGAGCTTGTTGCGACATGGCACGTATCATGCTTTCTGCTCTCCCAATATACATAGTAGAGACTTCATTTCTTTACACCTTTCAGCACAGTCTCTTTGGAGTCTTTGTCATTGATCCAGCATTCTCCTTCGGCAAAAGTCACCTCATATCCAGACTGGATAAGCTGACTCACACTCAGCAGATTGTAGTTGAGGTTGGTGACCAAGGATACATCATTGATGATAATTCCAATGCTTTGCAAGCATCCTTTGCCGATTACTCTGCCTTTTGAATCATCTCCAAAACTGAAAAGTGATCCTCTTGTCATTTCCAGTTTTGAGAAAAGATTGATGTCACTAGTCATGTGAGTTGAACATCCACTGTCCAAGATTCATGCTCTTTTCTTCTTTTTAAGTTGACCTTGGTGACCTTGTACCCGCATAACAGATAAGGTTAGACTGAAGGTACCCGTGTTTCTACGGGTCCTATAGGGTTAGTGTTATGGATCCATCATTTGGGAATCCATACTTGCTTCACCTTATATCTAGGTGTCACAAATTCATCTACATTTCTCTTCCTTTTTAAAAGATTTAAGCAGTTTCTATGCATATTTGAAGAGAAGAGGTGAGTGTGTGAAACCTCACAAGAAACTAAGTTTCTTGAAACTGAGTTTCTAGGAACTGACTTCTTTGAAACTGAGTTTCGGTTGGGTTCTTGGAAACTTGGTCCGGAGTGTGCAGTCTTCCTAGTCCAAAAAGTAGGGAATTGGTTGGACTGAGACCTCGTATAGATGTTCTTTCTATATGGATAAGTTCTCTTCTCATACGAGTTATGAGTTGGGAACCTCAGATTTCTAGAGTCTCGAAATGAAACTGACTTTCTATAAAGTTCAGTTTTAGCTGTTGATGTGGGTTTTCTCATGTTATGAACATTTTGCTTATCCCACTTCCTAGGTATAATGGGCTTCATCTCAGGTTTGTTTGACTTATAAGTAAAATCTTTTCTAAAATTGGGCATAGAAGTCAGTTTTGAAACTGACTGTCCCCTTCCGTCCCGATTAGCCTCTAAAGAGCTCTTGTCCATACTGACTACTCCTTTACCTATTATCTTGACTTCTAAACTGGAATTCTTCCTTAAGTGATGGTTCGAGACATTCCTAGTTTCAGAAGTAGAAGCCTAATTGCTCAAATTATTCTCTGTAAAGACTTATCAAAAGAATGTCTTTGTAAATTTAGAGCTTCTGAAACTTTGCTAGTACTAGAGTAGAGTGAACAGATAAGTTTTTGATCACTACCAATTTTCAGTTTTTGGGATGCGCATTCTTCAGAAATAGATTTAAACGATTCAAGTAATGTAGAATGCTCTTTTCTAAGTTTAGCTAGATCTTCACTTACTAACTTTGAACCTTGAATCTCCTCAGTCAGTTTTGAAACTTTCAGTTTCAGTGAAACATTTTCACATGCAATGACATTTTTTAACTCATAAAACTTAGCAAACTCTCTATTTAAAATTTCAAGAGTAACATCCTCTAAATCTGAGCAATAAGATTCAGAGTTGTCTTCTATGCATGCTAAAGGAATAGAAGCTGAGTTAGAAATATGTACCAGAGTAGTAGACTCAGTTTCAGTTTCTTCCTCTTCTTCGAGCTTTGCCAATAACACCAGGAAGACTTCTTCCACTGCCTTATCATCTGATGTGTAGTAGTCATCGTCATTGTCTGAGATGTCTGGCACCTCAGTTCTAGTAAGCATGGCCTTTGCAACTACTTTGGAGGATTTCTTCTCGAACACCCTCTTCAAGTGCTCCCTTTCCTCCTTGGAAACTAGTGGGCACTCGTACTTGAGGTGATCCAGAGAGTTGCATTCAAAGTAACCTCTGGGAGGTCTGTCGCTGAACTTCAGTTCACTGGACTGTGAACTTTCCTTCTTGGATTTAGCTTTCTCATGAAGTTCGGTCAGCTTCCTCATCTGCTCCTCATGCTCTTCAACTGAGCTCTCTTCCTCCTTCTTCCGGTAGGAAGGTGTGGGTGCTGACTTTGATGTAGACATATGTCCGAAAGATCTGTCAGCTTGGTAAGGTTTTTGAGGCCTTCTCTTGAACTCTTTTTTTGCGAAAAAGACAGCATCTCCTTCTGGATGTGTGCTGACACTTTGCACTGCTTCATTTCTATTCACCATTTGGATGTCCCATTTGTGGGCTTGGAGCTAGGCGAACACGTCATTGGTCGTCATCTTGGAGAGATTCTTCTCCTTCAAGCTAGTGGCTTTGACGAACCTGTCCTCCTTGGGAATCTTGGAGAGAATTTTTGCATTCTTATCAGCAACTTCATATGTTTTCCCCAAGTTCTTCAGCTCGCAGGTAATAGCATTGAATTTGGCTTCCATTGATTTGACACTTTCACCAGGAAGAATTTGAAAAGATTCATACTTGTCTACACAGTTTTGAAGCTTGTTTTGCTTCATCTGAGCTGTTTCTTGACGGAGTGAGCAAGAAATTCCCACATCTTTTTGGCGTTGTTGTGCTCTAAGGCTTCAACAACTAGTGACTCTGGTAAGGATTGTAAGATGAGCTCCATAACCACTGCATCCAACTAAAAACGAACTATGTTGTCATTCGTCCACTTTGCATAAGGCTTCTCCACTATCTCCTGACCTTCTGCTCCTCCGAGTTGAGTATTCACCTTGGTGATCTTCAGAGGTCCGGTAGATAGAACCTCTGCCATTTCTGAGTGGACATTCTTCAGCATGATCAATGAGCGTTTCATCCATATCTCAAAATTTCCTGATGAGTACTTTGTAAGCTTTGTAATCTGAGCCATCTCTGTGTACCTGAGCTTAAACACACAAAACAGAAACCAAGTGCAGAAAACAAAGATCTATTCCTAAGTGACACAACACAATCGTAGTTTTTTAGAACCTTGGCACGTGATACCACTTGTTGGTCCCGAAATCAGAGTGCAAAATTGTGTAGCGGAAGGTTTGTGTATGCAGCAGAAGTATTAAATGATAGTTGCACTAGTTGGCTTAAACAGAGTATAGTCAGTTTTGTGTGTGGAAAGTTTAAGCTGAGGTCTCTGTTTACCTTAATTAAGTTTCACAGTATATACACTTCAATACTTGGACAAGTATTGAAGGTTTCAAGAGTCAGTTTGTGAAACAGAAAATAGAGCAATTAAGAAAGAAAACAGTAAACAACACACAGGATTTATAGTGGTTGGGACTTCAATATCCTACATCCACTCTTCAGACCCAAGGTCCGGATAATTCACTAAGCAAATACAAGCATCCTTACGATCTATACACAGTCCGTGGCACCTCCGTCCTCCGGTCAACTGTGGCACTCGCCTAGGAACTCCTTGTAGACTCAGTCTTCAGGTTGAAGTGGGGACACACCCCAAAGCCTCCTTCCTGGTGGTTGGATGTTTACTAATTCTTCCCAGAATGGTTCGATGTTTACTCGTTCTTCCTAGAACTCAGGTGGTTGGCATACGCCTATGAGAATCAGAATCCCAAACTAGGAAACTGACTGCTATGAATATATATCAGAAAGATATATTCACCAAGAAGAGCTTCAGCTAAAAGCTTCAGTCTCGTGCTAGGAGAAGTTAGTACGGTGGGTAACTTGAGTCGGAGACTCAAGTCTCGTGTTAGATGATATAGATACTGGAGTTCATCACTTCTAAGATCAAGGCAAAAGGGTAAAATAGATTCTAGAGGATTTGGATACAAACATATTACTGAAAGGTTTGATCCTGGGGAACTAGCCACAACAAAGAAACCAATCAAAATGACTGAAGTTGATTTGTACACAGACCAGAATATGGATGCAGCAAAAGATGTGGCAGAATCAATGTCAACATTGATTAGTTTGATAAAAAATGCGCCTGTAAATTTTCAAGATGATGTCAGCTTCAAAATTGCAGTGGAGACATCAAGAAATCTTATAGGTGTTTCACCTCCAACGGCTCTTTCTACAGCAACTACAACTTCATCATTGCCAAGCTAACAATCATCATTGGGTGAAGAATGGAGTAATCCAATTTGGATAGGAAGACTGGAGAGAATAATGCAAGCAATAGATGAGAAGTGTGCATTGCATGAAACTATTCCTCCAAATTTCAAAGTTGTCTTTTCACAAGATCAGGTAAATATCTCTAATATTTAAATTATATTTTAAAGAAAATTACTTCATCTAATAAATATCATAATTTCAAAACTAGGAGAATGCTGGAAATGATGATGCAAATGATGATGGAAATGAAGATGGAAATGATGCTGGAAATGATGTTGAGGTGAATCCAAACACAGAAATGTGTACACCTGAACCTGAAGCTGAAGATGAAATTGAAGAAACGGATATTACTGCTTCCGAAGAGGTATAAATATTATTTAAGTGTTTATTATAATTATGTATTACTTCAACACATGATGATGATACATGATTAATTGAAACTAATACAAATACGTTGTTTTATAACAAGTTTCCGCCTCATGAAACGACCATCATATCATCTGTGATACAAGACTTGAATCAACAACTTTCAAAGGGAAAGGAAGATGACGAAGAGAATCAACCTATAGCAATAATGGTAACTATAAAAATAGCTTTACTAATCATCTGTTTGTATCTTTAACTTAAAATCATAATAATGAACATGTAGTAATGTACTAATGAACTTAGATAATAGAAAAATGAAGTTCACTTATCTTACAATGATACTTAAAGATTATTGTATTAATGATACTACTTAAAGAAAAAATGAAGTATTCATATCATATAATGATAAATAACATACGAAAAATGAAAGTAAAATCAACATTTACTCATGCAGATTGAGAATGTGAAGGAGAAGAAGAAGACAACTGGGAAAGCTGAAAAAACACAAAACAGAAAGTTCAGCCACTGCATGTAATGGTCAAAAGAACAACAATCGAAAGGAGAAGGCCAGCCAGACTGATGTCACCTGTTAATGAACAAGCCATAAATATTACAGAAAGTCGTACTCCAAAAGAGGAAGAAATGTTCTGTTGGGTTGTGACATCAACAAGTCCTCCTCCGTAAGTTACAAATTCATTTTCCCCTTCTTATGAGTATATGATAATGCAAAATAATTAGTTTGATAATAAATTTTCAAACAGGGAAGATATCATATATGTTGATGGGAATGCATCTGTTATGAAAGGTCATCTGAAAAGCCTAACTCCTGAATAGTATGTCTTATCATCTATAATCGATGCATGGAGTTCATACTTGAACAAAGAAGAGAAACTCAGAGAAACTCCCACAACATCTAGAATCTTCTTCAGCACATTCCCTTGTGTATGTATTCATTACATCACTTATTCATCATATATAATTATAATACTAATATTAGAAAAATGCAACAGTCTTACACAGTGGTGGACCCCAACAAATCCTGGGACAAAGAAAAGATTGTCAGTGTTTTTAATGAGAGAGTGGATGAGGAGTTGATCAATTTGACTGAATACAAGATAAGGAATTATGAGCTAGTATGATCTATAGATACATTATAAAAAAATTATTGTACATAAATATTAAATACTAACTCTACTTTTAATCATGTGTTCTTTCCAATATGCCATTCAAATCATTTCTATGTGATTTCCTTCAATCTAAAAAAGATGCAAGTTTTCATCATTGACAACTCAGGCGTAGCTGATGACGAGGAATTGAATGTGAAATATGGAAACATTCCTCAAACTTTGGTAAGATGATTTATGCTGATTGATTATTCAAATGCATGATACTATATGATAGTATAAATAATATTTTATTTATCATTTTTATAAGAAAATAACAAATTAAATCAACAGGTTGAATACTTTTCTGATTTCCTGATAAAACAAAATCTAAAAACCAAGGCTCGAGGAATCAAATCAGCTGGTATTGAGAGGCTCAAGATGAAGTGGCGCAATGAAACAAATAAGATGATTGTGGAGTCTACACAATGATGCATATGAAAACATACATGGGAACCGACTTAAGTGAATGGAATATTGATTTGAAAGATGATGCCAAGAAGCAGCTAAACATCATGAGAGCCAAGTATTGTTATGCACTGCTCAACTCAGAACACAACACTCACCGAAGTCGTATCACTGGCTTGGCTAAAGAACATTTCAAGAAAATGAAAGCAGCTGAAAAGAAGAATGTTGAGAAGATGTTTGGTTGAATGGTGAATATGGATGGGTTTTTCAAAACAATTTAAATTTCAGCACATGAATATTTGAAAACAACTATCTTGGTTTAAATATTTTTTCCCGCTGACATTTAAAATTGCTTAATGTAGATGGAATGGTGAATAGTTATAATTTTATAATGAAGTACTTGTTTATGCAAATTCCTATTATTTGGAGTTATATTTCAATCACATTCATTATATAGCTCACATGATTCATTATATGTTCTACATAGTTCATGTTTAGTCATTTTAATTACATTATACATGCATAACAAGGAAAAAATTATCGTGTCATACACATAATAAAAGCATTTCATTATACATCTCGTACGATTCATTATATCTACTGAGATATGAATTTTAAATATCATATTATCCATTATGATGTGAGATTATTTTTTTAATCTTTATTTGCATCAAACAGTAAATATCTAGCATTATATGTTCTATATAGTTCATTTTTAGTCATTTTAATTACTTTATACATGCATAACAAGGAAAACACTATCATCTCATACACATAATAAAAACATTTTAATAGACACATATAAATTCTAATCAAGTAAAAAATGAAAAACTAAATCGAAAACTAAAAAAAATAAGTATAAAATTCACAGAATGCTAACATGCATTCTAATCAACATTATTATTCACTTTATCACAATTTCGAGAATCATGATATACCATCTTCATACATTTTCGACACATTCTAGCAGGTTTATCTAACATTCTAGCAACTTTCTCTTTCCTTGAAATTATTCGACTGCCAATCCCTTTAGTTTTAACCACATTCGGAGGTAACACTTCAATAGTCTCTGGAACTGATACACCATAATAATCTTCAAACATCTTCTTCTTCAATGATGAATTGTTGGAGTATACAATCGAGCCATCCAAATGGTTTATTCCAGATAACAACTCTGCCAACAACTCCTTATCTCCATCAATCTTCCCAATGCAATTAATCACAACCCTCAAAATATTGTTCTCCGTTGCTGTACTTTCATCAGCAATACAATTAAAAGAATCATCACTCTGTACTTGGCAGACTGAATTTAGCCAAGATATCATCTTCCAACGGTTGACAACATACTTATAAGGGATACATTATATGCCTTCATTCTTAAAAATAACAAATATATGACGACACAGTAAACCAAGCCTGATAAACATATTACAACAACAACTCAAAGATTCTTTCATCTCTGTTATAAACAACCTTACATATAACATTCCTTTCATCCTTGATTCTATAAAACTCGTCATTCCTAATCAAATGTTTCTCCAGAATCCGACATTTAAAGGAAGCTGCAAGTAACTCATCCTGAACAAATCTAAATATTTTTAAAGTATAAATCATAGAAGCATGTTTCTCAATCAACAATGAAGTATCCATCTTACGAACAACACAGCTTTCAAGATAATTCAAATGTGAATATGAATTCCTTTCTGGCGCAACATCATGATTGTAATTCATAAAAAATTGAAGCAAGTTAGAACGGCACCTTGAATAGCTCTTAAAAAATTATTCTCACATTCTGAAATGGATGTTGTCCTCATAAGACCACCAAAAGGAAAGTCACAGAAATAAGCTGGTACCTAATAAGCCCTACACTCAAACAAAGTCTCAAACCACTTATCCCAATCAAATTCATAGTTCACCATAATATGATCCCAACCCTCTTCAAACACTTCAGGATCAATCAATTTCGACCACACAATTGACTTCAAATCTTCCTTAAACTCATCATTAACATGTAAATCTTTGGAAACCTTATCAACAATCTTAAGCATGATATGCCACATGCACCAATGGTGCCTAGTACCTACCAAGACTCTTTCAATAGCAACCTTCATATAAATTTTGATCAGTCATAATCATTTTAGGAGCTACACCCATGCAGGAAATAAACTTCTCAAATAACCAAGAAAATGAATTTGCATCTTCTTTGGACAACAATGCAGCAACAAATGTTACTGGTTTACCATGATTGTCTTTCCCCGTAAAAGGAGCAAATATTAAATAGTACCTATAAATATAAAATTATATATAAGTGACTCAAGATGAACAAGACATCCATTAAAATGAATAACATGATCAAATAAATGAAGACATATATTAAAACATTAATGAAAAAAAACAAAATTTAAAATGAATATAGTTAAAGAAAAAATGAAAGACATAATAACTTACTTATTTGTTGAATAAGTAGTATCAAATGCCACAACATCTCCAAACATTTCATAATTCTTCTTTGAAACTGAATCACACCAAAATAATCGTTGCAGTCTGTCTTCATTATCCACCTCATAATGAAATGTAAACAATGGGCATATCTCCTTCTTTCTACTCATTTCATTTGACAGCATTTGAGCATCAGCACCATCAACATACGCCTTCATATCACGAGAATAATTCCAAACATATAAAATAGAACACCCAGCACCGTCATGACCACCAAGAAACTCCATTAATAGCTTATGCGACTAACTTGCACCAATATTTGTCCTAGCACAATCCAAAATAAATTTCTGATGCACATAATCAATATTCCTATTCGACTTCAGAAAATGCTTGAATTCTTAGGGAACTAATGGATGGTTATGTTCTTCAATAAATGTATGAACAATATATCCAACATCGCTCTCATATTTGAAGACTACCCTAGTCATACACATACATCTCATTGTGTCACGTTTCCTTCTTTTTGGTTTTGACTCCCTCTCTTTAACATCAATAAATTTCTCACCCTCCCTACTACAAAGGATATACCTCCAAATAAATATATCACCAACTTTATTATCTGTTGACAAACGAGTATCAAAACCAATCATTCGAGCATAATTGTTATAAACTCAATACCATCCTTAGCTGATCTAAATTTTCTCCTTTTGTAAGGCTTCATCAAATCAGCAGAAAGTGGTATAAATGAACCTAAGGACACATAAAATGAACCTCACATTAACAAAAATGAAATTCAAAAATAGGAATGAAAAGGTTGATGAGATAATAGCAATTTGATAAAATTAACTTGTAACACCAAATAATGAATATAACAACACTTAAAATGAATAATATAAAAGTAAAAACGAAATACTTCAAAAACAGCTTAAAATAAAAAATTTCAAAACAATACAACAAAAACTTGAATCAACAATCTCGTAAAGTAAAGAAACATCATCAAAAACTTGAAACAATTGAAACAAATTCACTACCAAAATAAACATGATATTTAAACCATAACAAATTCACAACCAAAAAATATATTCTTCATGAATTAACAATATAATTTTCAATTGTGAATCGAAATAACTACTCACGAAACTATTACAGAAAGAAATATGAACTTAGAAAGCACGAAAATTTTGAATCAAACCTTTAAAACCATCATCCACCATAATTGAATATGAATCGCAACTCGATCACAGAGGAGAATTCAAAATATGAATTTGATGAATATAAGAGACCACGAGTACGAACAAATACGAGGAAATCACAAAACTTATTCAACAATGAAATCGAGATCAGATCAAACATAGTGAATCGCTAATACAAGGAATTATAAATCAACTCAATCGCGCGAAAGAAGGTAAAAAATTCTGAACTGGTTGCGAATAAGAGGGGAAAAGATATTTAAAATATGCTAAATTAAAATTAAACCCTTAAATATGTAACAATGAAGGAGAGCGACGATAAAATGAAAACATAAAATTTTAAATTATAGCCGCAGATCTTATGAAATCAATTGGTGAGATTTATTCTCATTTCTTACATTAACATCTATTCTCATATGATCTAACCTATATATATATATATATGTATATATATATAGAGAGAGAGAGAGAGTAGTGATCATATGAGAATAGTTTTTAGTATGAGAAATGAGAATAAATCTCAGCTTTTGATTTGGTGATTTGAACGCTCATGATCTATTTCACTCCGTGTGCAGTTTTCCTCGATTATCCTGTAGTGTTGATTCATTAAGGTTATTTTTGTAAGTTTAGGTTTTTTTAAAATTTAAGAAGTATCTCCTTCCATATTTAATTCGATTTTTTATACCTTTTTCGTGCGATGTGATTTTTTCTTCCTTCTTCGTTCGATTTGATTTATATTTCTTTCGTTGATCAGATTTTTTTCTTTGTTTCTGGATTTGGCATTCGTGTTCAGTCTCGACTTTGTTAATCGTGGTTGTTATTGAGTTTTGGACTTCGGTCGTTTGAAGAAGACATGTCTGATCGAGCATCTGAAGGTAAGTTCGTAGCTTTGTATTTTTGATTTTCGATAGTGCTCATGCTTCTTTTGATGTTTTTTAATGTTAGGATATGATTTGATCTAGTTTTGGAATTGTAAACTCTGTTCGTAATTGATTCATTTTGCATGAATATAGTTTAAAAAAATTTGTTTTATTCGGATGTTCATCTTTACTCTTATATTGTGCATCTTTAGTGTTAAATTTATGCATTTTTGTATCTTATAGGTTCATTTAGTCCAAAGTGTGTTGATGAGATGAAGCATTTTAAGGGCGGTGTTTTTAGAACTGTTGATGATGGTGTTGAGGTTTATAGGGACTATGCTCGTGTTGTTGCTTTGAAGAAGAAGATGTTTGAAGGTTATTATGGTCGGTCGGTTCCTGAAAATATTGAAGTGTTGCCTCTAGTTATTGTGAAAACCAAAAGCAGTGGAAGTCGAATTGCTTCGAGAAATGAGAAAGCTCTTAGAATGTTGGATAAGCCAATGAGAATGTGTCCAAAATGTAAAAAGTTGACCTATCGTGATTCATGGAATTGTGTCAAAGTCAATATTTCTATTTTTCGATTAAAATAAATAAATTAATATAAATAACTTTTATCTAAGAACAATTAGATGTAACGCCCCAACTGACCTTCCCAAATTTGGGGCGCACTACAGTCGTGGTCGGTAGTTTTCAAATATTTTCTCAAATAAACAGCGGAAGACTTGATAATAATAATAATAAGATCTTAATATATCCATTCATTTCACAAGATATAAACAACTTTCATAAACCAACAAAAGTAAAGAGTTTAAACATCTTTCCAAAACATTGCAAAAACAAGGGAAGTAATGGTTTTCAGAGTTTAGTGCAACAGTGTGTAACGTGGTGGAGATATGCATGTGAGGATGCATATCTCAGGATCTACTTCCAAAATCTTTACAAAACATTTGCATCACCTTTACACCAACGCTCCTCTATCCTTGCTGCTTAATGTTGGTCCCGAAATTAGAGTGCAATATGTGCAGCGGAAAGTTTTGTGTATATGTAAGCACAAGCACTGGTTCGTTTAAACAGCGCAAAGTCAATTTTGTGTGTAGTCGGTTTAAGCTTAAGTGTTCGTTCCGTCTTAAGTCAGTTTCACAGTTTATACTCCTCAATACTCGGACAAGTACTAAAGGTTCAAGTAGTCAGTTTGTGAAACAAAAAACAGAGCAAGTATAAGGAAAACAGTAAAGTAGCACAAAGAGATTTATAGTGGTTCAGATTTCAATATCCTACATCCAGTCTCCAGACCCAAGGTCTGGATAATTTACTAAGTTAATACAAGCCTCCTTACGATCTATACACAGTCCGTGGCACCTCCATACTCCGGTCAGGTGTGGCACTCGCCTGTGAACTCCTTGTAGACTCAGTCTTCAGGTTGAAGTGGGGATGCACCCCGTAGCCTCCTTCCTGGTGGGTGGATGTTTACTAATTCTTCCCAGAAAGGTTGGATGTTTAAAGGTTCTTCCTAGAACTCAGGTGGTCGGCATACACGGGTGATAATCAGAATCCCACACTAGGAAACTGACTGCTATGTATATATCTTAGAAAGATATATTCACCAAACTGAGCCTCAACTTAGAGCTTCGGCCTCGTGCTATGATTAGATAGCATGATGAGTAACTTGAGTCGGATACTTAAGTCTCGTGTTAACAACACGGAAAACTCCGAGAGAGTTTTAGTGGGAGAGATGACCTGAATATGCCATTTGTCTCTTTAGACTAGTAGATTTTGAATTCTGTTCTGGTAACCTGTTAAGGTTGAGAGGGCAGATCTTTATACAGAGAGGAGAGCCTATGACAATTTAAATTTCTATCTGTTAGACACATAAATCCAGACGTTAGACTCATGGATTATATTGTCCAGTTGTAGCCCATGCCTTAGGTCTCCTTTCTGCTCTGCCCATTGTCAGTGTACTATACACTAACTTTTTGTCAGACTCCTTTACAACCCGAGGAACCCAGTTTGGATAATCTCGTACTGACTTATGCATTTTACATATGCCTGAGTCAGATTGAGGCTTCTCATACTGACTTGTAAGAGTCAGTACAACTTAGCCCTCATACTGACTTCCCACGGTCAGTATGGTAAATCCTCATACTGACTTTTTATAGTCAGTATGGGAAACGCCCTCATACTGATTTCCCCGAATCAGTATGGTAATCCCTTAAACTAACTTCTCCTTAGTCAGTTCGGGAAAGCCCTCATACTGACTTCTCCTTATAAGTATGGTTAGACCAAAAACTGAGTGCTCCAACTCACTTTTCGGTTAAGGCTAGGCGTGATGATAGTCAGTTCTCGAGCATTCTCCATTGCTCGATCTTCAATCTAATTTCTATTACAACTCGATCGATCCTATACAAGGATTACAATTTAAAACTCTAGAAACTGAAAAAACTGACTAAGATGGCTTACATTCTTTGACCCACCAAAAACATAAAAAGTAAGAAAGGATTTCTCTAACAAAAATCCTCACAATTTCCCCTTTTTTGGTGTGGTCAAAGCCATCTGGAACCTAAGCTGGTGAGGTGTGGATAACTTTAGAGTTTTTACAGTTTTGACAATTTGTCGCATAAACTCAGAAAAGTTCCCCCTCAATGTTAGCTTTTTACTTAAGATCTTTTCATTAAACTTGGAGAGATATTGTTCGATTGATTTTTTTCAAGTCAGTTTAGAGCAATTACATCTTAAGAAGGGGAGACGTAGAAGCCTGCTGATTACACTGGATTGTGTAAGTTCAGCGTTTGAAGAACGAAGACTATTTTTGGACAAAAAGAGATTGTCATCAACAAGTCAGTTTATCCTTTAATAATTTTCATTATGAGTACATGGATAAACCAACAAAAAGAAACCTATTACAAAACTATTTTTCAAGTCTATACTAGGCTTCTTTCGGTCTTCAAGATTTCTTCAAACTGGCTGCTACTGTAGCCTTGGCAATGAGGGAAGCTGACTCGATTCAAAGGTCAACTTTCCAAGGATTCCCTCATGCCGACTTACAGCAGCTTGTGAGCAGGTGGTGCTACTTAACACTTTCTGGGAAGGAAAGATCAAAGATTCCTCTTCCCACCTCCGGGCTCCTTCTTCGTTCGCTAATCTCTTCTTCATGAGATAAGAGACGTAGCGAAGAAGTGCTTCGTGGTCACACCCTGTTGCTGGTGTGCCACTGAATCAACAGTCGTGAGGCATAGTCTTTGTAGAAAAGACGACAACGGTAGAAGAGATCTTCTGATTTCTTCTGCTCATTCTACAGCCTTTTAGGCTCTCTCATGCTGCATTTTCTGATGTCTTCTGCACCTTCCATACTTCTTTTCCCCCTCTTTGACCACACCCAAAAAGTGTGGTGAGTTTGTCTGGAGGTTTGGGTTCTAACACCATTTTCCCGAAACTTTGGGAAATGTTGGTGAAGACGAAGTAAAAACTTGGAAGGAAGGGTTCGACAATGGAGATTTTGCAGAATTTTTTTTGTTTCTTGTGAATTCTTTTCAGAAATTTTTCACACACAAGGGAAACAAAAACAATGAACCCTATTTATAGCAGAGAGAAAGGTCATTTAAAAGAGGTAGGTGTACCTTATGACCTTTTGGTTTCTGAATATTCAGCAATGATTGAGATTTGTGGCCTCGCGATGTGCGATTCAAATTTGATTGGAGTGACGTGGTAATGAGCGTTATCCACGTGTCAAAATCTGGTTCATCGATGCAAGATACTTATTAATTACGATGAACCGTAGCGATCGCCTTTGGAATTCAAAATCCCGCCTTTCGAAATTCCAGGAACTTACTAAGAGCCAGTTTCTAAACTGAGAGTTAGTACTCAGTTTAATTCTGTATCCGTCTTTTGAGATCTTCTAAGTATGAACTAGAAACTAAATGCCTCTTCATAAGTAAGTTTGAATGAAGGTAAGTTCCTGCTCTTTGGATGCTTTGATGAATCCCCTTTTCATACTGAGTGGAGCATCAAGTTTTGAAAGTTGAGAGCTAGGACTCAGTTTTATTTGCCATTACTCTTCTCCAATAAGGACTTCATCAACTTCCAGTAGACCCAGTTTTATGCAGAGCTCCTTAAATCTAGTCTCTGGGACTGGTTTGGTGAAGATGTCAGCTAGTTGATCTTCAGTTCAGATATACTCTACTGAAACTTGTTTCTTTTCGACATGGTCTCTAATGAAGTGGTGCCTCATGTCGATGTGCTTTGTTCTGGAGTGATGAACTGGGTTCTTTGTGATGCACATGACACTACTGTTATCACAATAGATTGACACACACCAAGTTTCTACATCATAGTCAAGTAGTTGTTGCTTGATCCAAAGCACTTGAGCACAACAGCTAGCAGCATCAACATACTCAGCTTCAGTTGTAGACGTGGCAACTGAGTGTTGTTTCTTGCTGAACCAACTTACAAGCTTATGACCTTGGAACTGACATGTTCCACTTGTGCTCTTCCTGTCGATTCTGTATCCTCCTAAATCTGAATCTGAATAAGCATTGAGAGTCAGTTTATCAGATTTACCAAATACCTAAGGACTCAGTTCCTTTCTGGTATTTGACTATTTTTCGGGCAGCCTCCATGCGCGACTTCTTCGGATTGGCTTGAAACCTCACACAAACCCCAACTGAGTAGGAGATATCTGGACTGCTGGCAGTTAGGTACAGGAGTGACCCAATAATGCCTCTGTATGTTGTTGGGTTGACTGCCTCGCCTTCTTCATCTAGATTGATCTGAGCACTTAGGCTCGGAATCCTAAAGGGCTTGGTCTTTTAAGGACAACACTTGTTGATCAAGTCCTTGGTATATTTCTTATGATTGATGAAGATTCCTCCTTCAGACTGAATAACTTGGAGACCCAAGAAGTAGGCCAGTTTGCCCATCATGCTCATCTGGAAGTTGCTTTGCATCAGTTTGGCAAACTTTTCGCACATATCCAAGTTTCTGCATCCAACTATGATGTCATCGACATATATCTGTACCAGAAGGATGTCTCCTCCATCCTTGATTCTAAACAGTGTTGTGTCAATTTTCCCTTTTTGGAAACCACTCTTGAGGAGAAACTGAGACAGTGTCTCATACCAGGCTCTGGGTGCTTGCTTCAACCCATAAAGAGCCTTCCTCAGTTTGTAAACTTGGTTTCCTTCTTCAAAGCCAGGGGTCTGCTCCACATATACTTCTTCTTTCAGCTCCCCATTCAAAAAGACACTCTTCACATCCATATGAAAAAATGTGAAGTTGTTGTGCGCAGCATAAGCAAGGAATAAGTGCATTGCTTCAAGTCTGGCCACTGGAGCAAAGGTTTCATCGAAATCAATTCCTTCATATTGAGCATATCCTTTTGCTACCAGTCTTGCTTTATTCCTTACAATGTTCCCAGTTTCATCTCTCTTATTCTTGAAGACCCATTTTGTGCCAATAATTGATTGATGAGTAGGTCTTGATGGATTTATATACTGAAAGCATTATGATTGGTATATTATGTACAAGGTCGATTGGTTAATATACTGGGAATCATAAATGTTGTATGTTCATCTCCTGTCTGAATTAACAAACATGTGTCGCAAACACAATTATCCTCTTATCTCGTCAATAGGGAGATCATAAGGTGTGTAGAAGATCACGGAAGATCGTATGGATCGTTTGACCTAGCGAGATATAAATGGTTATCATAGCTGAGACAGTTCCAGGATAAACTGTCGGTGTAGGCTGCAGCATACGCAGTAATAAGCCTCTTATCTTGGATGGCTTGGTATGCTGGTGTGGGGCACACACTGATAAGGACCTAAGTCGAGATCAATTCTTTTATCTGACATTAAAAGAATCTAGATCTCTATGGCTTGATGAGATCCTAAGCCTACATGAAGGTACAGAAGTATATGCAGATTGTGTATTACTTTGAGTTGCAGTGAAAGGCTCTAGTTGAGCTTGTATATCTGTATCTTGGGTAATAACAGTTTGTGTATGACTGTCTGGTACTGGAACTAGGTAACCACATCCAGTATAGGATGGTGACATTCCCTGAACAGCTCAAAAGGTTCGTTATGTTAAAGTCCTGCAGGCTGATTAAGTTCAAGCATAAGTGAAAAGGTTTGAGTAGATTGATTCAGGAATATAAGATGTTAAATAATTAAATAGCTTGTCAGAGCTTAAATTAATTAACGAATGTCTGTAACCTTACATGTGGGGATATACCGAGCCCATGCAACCCGTACCTCAAAACGTGGTAGCAAATAGGTAGGACAGTATTGATTAACGATCCTTGGCAAACGGACTTCGTGATACAGTTCACGAATCCCTTCAGGTCTTTCTACTAAGTTTCAGACCTCATTTCTTTTGAGTTCAGCAAGCACTTCTTGCATTGCATTGATCCAGTCAGTTGACTTCAGAGCATCTCCAATTTTCATCGGCTCTGACTCCTGAGATATGAAGCAGGTCAGTAGCGCACTTCCTTGTCTCGTGCTAACTGAGTTGGTAACACTGTCGAGCACAACTTCTTCAGGATGGTTTCTTAACCATTTCAGCTTTTGGAGCTGGTAACTTTAATGGTTTGGACAAAATCTTCAAGGTACTCAGTACCATCTGCTCCAGACACTGGAACTCCAAACAAGTCAGTTTGACTGGAGTTTCCTTCTCCAATAATCACTCACATATCTTGGATTCCATAATTTTCTTCGGTCGTACACGGTTGGACATCTTCAGAGTAAGCATTTTCTCCTTCATTAAGGTCAGTTTGAGTTGGCTACTCTGTTCCAGTTGGACCCTCAAACTGTGCTCTGTTTTTATTTTCTGAAGTTCCCCCTTGATTGATGCCTGGGAGCATCGTCAATGAGCCAAAGACTTTTGTAAGGTCGATTGATGGGTTGACCTCATCATCTGGAGCACTTGCGTGATCATCTACAGATTTGGTTTGAGAAATTTGGCTTTGGTCTTCTTTATCAGTACACAGTTTTTCATACCCATTGTTGAGATCAAGATCACCAAGTTTCAGTTATTTCAAGGTTCTGCGCACTAGAATAGACTCATCAAAAACAACAGAGCACGTTACTTCCACAAGTCTGATTATCTTGTTGAGTACTCTGTATCCCTTGTATGAAGGATGTCCATATCCAAGGAACACTCTTTCATCAGCCTTGGGAATGAAAGTATTCAGTTTCGGCTTTCCATTGTTATGGATGTAACATGGTAAACCAAAAACACGGATATGAGCTATGGAAGGCTTACGACCATTGAATACTTCATATAGGGTTTTATGATGGCGACTATTGATGCGCTTCTGTTCTGAGTATAACATGTCGTCATCAAGGCTTCTCCCCAGTAACCTTCTTTCAAGTCCGCTTCGGCGAGCATTGTTCTGACTACCTCCTTGAGTGTCCTGTTTCTTTGTTCAGCAAGGCCATTGTGTTGAGGCCTCCTTGGAGCTGACTTCTCATGAGTAATGCTAGCATCAGCACAGAAATCCATTAGTGTACCGTTGCAAAACTCAGTTCTGTTGTCAGATCTGATTGTTTTGACAGTGACCCCTATGCTCTTTTGCACTTTAAGGATGAACTCTGGAAGTTGGATCTTCACTTCATCCTTTGTTGTCAGCAGCCTTACCCAAGTGTATCTGGAGTAGTCATCTACTACAACCAAAGTGAACCTTTTTCCTCCAATGGTAGGCGGTTTGACTGGTCCAAACAGATCCATATGAAGAAGTTCAAAGATCCTGTCTGTGCTTGCTGTGATGGTTTGATTCTTGAATGAAGCTTTGGTTTGCTTTCCCATCTTGCATGCTCAGTAGACACCTTCTTCTTTCTTGAAACTGACTTGTGGTAGGCCTTCCACAAGTTTGTGTTTGGCAAGATGTCTGATTGACTGAAAATTCAAGTGGCTAAGCCTCTTATGCCATCACCAGTTGACTCCTTCTTGGGATGAGCTCGTTGCGACAAGACATGTGTCTGGATTTCCGCTCTCCCAATCCACATAATAGAGACTTCTTTTCTTTACACCTTTCAGCACAGTCTCTTTGGAGTCTTTGTCAGTGATCCAACATTCTCCTTCGGCAAAAGTCACCTCATATCCAGACTGGATAAGCTGACTCACACTCAACAGATTGTAGTTGAGGTTGGCGACTGATCACTGCAAAATTTGCAGATAAATTGCAAATACAGTGGCAAATAAATTTATAAGATACCCAGAGATAGTCGAACCCAGAGGAATTATGCAACGAAAATATCCCATGTACTAACTACAGTTCTAAGATTTATTGTTTAAGTAAACAGAATTTAGGGTTTTGGTTTTGAGATTTAAAGATGACAAGACTGAATTTAAATGGTTTTAAAAAGCAATATAAAAGAACAAAGATTCTAGGGCAAATAATAAATCAGAGTACATGCCAAATCAATCAACTCTACAATGGTGGGAAATCAAATAAATTATTAAAATTCCTTGGTTGGGCAATTTTAACCTAGGTTACTATTATGTGACTGTATATGCTTGGTTGGCCTCAAGAGCACATTAATAATCAACCTCAATAAAAATATAAGATTTATCCCTATAATTGACTAATCTTCCTTTTGAGACAGAAAACCAATTATATTCAAATCCTCTTCCTATTATTAATCTTTTCCTCTCAATCTTTCGATTAACAATTATGAACATAGAATAAATTCATCTCTCGATCCATCTTCAATGCTAAGTTCTATCAATTAAATGAGGAATTGAAACCATGCAATTTGAGTTGATTAATCTAACATGCAATCATGATTAATTACACATAGCCCTAGAACCCGCTAGGGTTTCTAGCCACTCACGATGGGAAGAAACACAATAAACATATTATTAAATTGCATAATAAAACTTACAATAAAAAAATAAAGCTGAATCCTCTCCAAAATAATTAAAACTCCAAAAACTTCAACAATCCAAGGGAAGAACTAGGGAAGGACCCTCAAAACTCGAGCAAAACGAGTATTTATAGAGGTAGAGGTGTATAATTTGGGATCTAGGGCCAAAAATATGATTTAACCATAAAAATTTCGATTTTTCCTTTTTCTAGGTCTGTCTTGGTCGACACGGAGCTTGCGTCGATCGATGTGGATCCCCTTGTGTCGGTCAACGTGGACTTCATATCGGTTGAAACGGAGACCTTTTTCCCCCTTTTGATCCTTCTACGCAGTCTCATAGTTTTGGCCATAACTTTCACTCCCAAACTCCGATTAACCTGATTCCAGTTGCATTGGAAAGATAACTCAAAGATCTTTCCATTTCCATACACCATTAGCTCAGATTCCATGCGTGGAAAAAGTCATGACTGTTTCTTTGAACATTTGCTGCTTTCGGTACGGGTTTCCATTGAATTTGACCTTAAACCTGCAAAAATACACCATGAAAAGCATAATACCCTATAAACTCGACTCATGCTCAAAATATATATATAAAATCAATCAAACTATTAAAACATGTTTAAACAATAAAGATAAGTGAGTCAAAATCCGAGCTTATCAGTGACCAAGGATACATCATTGATGATAATTCCATTGCTCTTCAAGCATCCTTTGCCGATTACTCTGCCTTTTGAATCGTCTCCAAAACTGACAAGTGGTCCTCTTGTCATTCTCAGTTTTGAGAGAAGATTACTGTCACCGGTCATGTGAGCTGAGCATCCATTGTCCAAGATCCATGCTCTTTTCTTCTTTTTAGATTGACCTTGGTGACTTTGTACCTACATAACACAACAGGTTAGACAAAAGGTACCCGTGTTTCGGTGGGTCCTACAGGGTTAGTGTTATGGATCCATACTTTAGGAATCCATACTTGCTTCACCTTATATCTAGGTGTTGCACAGTCCTCTACCAATCTATTCCTTTTCAAATGATTCAAGCTATTTCTATGCTCGCTTGGTAAGAGAAGGTGACTGTATGAAACCTGACCTAAAACTGAGTTTCTTAAAACTGAGTATCTAGGAACTGACTTCCTTGAAACTAAATATCGGTTAAGTTCTCGGAAAATTGGTCCGGAGTATGTAGTCTCTATAGTCCTAAAGTTAGAGTGTAGGTTGGACTGAGACCTTGTATAGATATTCTTTCTACATAGACAAGTTCTGTTCTCATGAGTTGAGAACCTCGGATTCCAAGAGTCCGAAAATGAAAATGACTTTCTATAAAGTTCAATTTTAGCTATCGAAGTGGGTTTTCTAAAGTTATGAGCATGTGTTTACCCCCCACTTTCTAGGTATGATGGGCTTCATCTCAGGTTTGTTTGACTTAAAAGCCAAATCTCTTCTATGCTTGGGTGTTAAAGTCAGTTTTGAAACTGATTGTCCCCTTCTTTCCTGATCAGCCTCAGAGGAGTTCTTGTCCAGACTGACTACTCCTTTACCTAACAGTTTGACTTCTAAACTGGAATTCTTCCTAAAGTGATGATTCAAGACATTCCCAGTTTCGGAAGTAGAAGTCTGATTGCTCAAGTTATTCTCTGTAAAGCCTAATCCTGACCTATCAGAGGAATGTCTTTGTAAACTTAGAGCTTCTGAAACTTTGCTTGTACTAGAGTAGAGTAAACAGATAAGTTTTTGATCACTAGCAATTTCAGTTTATGAGATGCGCATTCTTCAAAAATAGATTTAAACGATTCAAGTAACACAGAATGCTCTTCTCTAAGTTTAGCTAAGTCTTCACTTACTGACTTTGATCCTTGGATCTCTTTAGTCAGTTTTGAAACTTTCAGTTTCAGTGAAGCATTTTCACATGCCAAGACATTTTTAAACTCATAAAACTTAGCAAATTCTCTATTCAAAGTTTCAAGAGTAACATCCTCTAAATCTGAGCAATAGGATTCAGAGTTGTCTTCTATGCATGCTATAGGAATAGAAACTGAGTTAGAAATGTGTACCGGAGTATTAGACTCTGTTTCAGTTTCTTCCTCTTCTCCAAGCTTTGCCATCAGCACCAAGAAGGCTCCTTCCACCGCCTCATTGTCTGATGTGAAGTAGCCGTCGTCATTGTCTGAGATGTCTGACACCTCAGTTCTGGTAAGCATGGCTTTAGCAACTGCTCTGGAGGCTTTCTTTCCGAACACCCTCTTCAAGCACTCCCTTTTCTCCTTGGAAACTAATGGGCACTCAAACTTGAGGTGACCTGGAGAGTTGCATTCAAAGCAACCTTTGGGAGGTCTGTCACTGAACTTTAGTTCACTTGACTGTGAACCATCCTTCTTGGATTTGGCAATCTCAAGAAGTCTAATCAGCTTCCTCATTTTATCTTCAAGCTCTTCAACTGAGCTCTCTTCGTCCTTTTTCTGGTAGGAAGGTATTGGTGCTGACTTAGATGTGGACGTCTGTCCGAAAGATCTGTCAGCTTGGTAAGGCTTTTGAGGCCTTATCTTGAACTCCCTTTTTGTGAAAAAGGCAGCATCTCCTTCTGGATGTGTGCTAACACTTCGCACTGCTTCATTTCTGTTCGCCATTTGAATATCTCATTCATGGGCTTGAATTTGGGCAAACACATCCTTGGTCGTCATCTAGGAGAGATCTTTCTCCTTCAAGATGGTAGCTTTGACGAACCAATCCTCCTTGGGCATCTTGGAGAGAATTTTTGCATGTATATCAGCAACTTCATATGTTCTCCCCAAGTTTTTCAGCTCGCAGATAATAGCATTGAATCTTGCTTCCATTGATTTGACATTTTCACCATGAAGCATTTGGAAAGATTCATACGTATCCACACAGTTTTGAAGCTTATTTCACTTCATCTGAGATGTTTCTTGACTAAGTTAGCCAAGAAATTCCCACATCTTTTTTGGCGTTGTTGTGCTCTAAGGCTTCAACAACTTGTGGCGCTGGTAAGGATTGTAAGATGAGCTCCATGGCCACCGCATCCAGCTGAAAATGAACTCTGTCGTCGTTTGTCCATTTTGCATAAGGCTTCTCCACTGTCTCCTGACCTTCTGCTCCTCTGAGCTGAGTATTCACGTTAGTGGTCTTTATTGGTCCGGTAGATAGAACCTCTGCCATTTCTGGATGGACATTCTTCAGCATGATCAACGAACATTTCTTCCATATCTCAAAATCTTCTGATGAGTACTTTGGAAGCTTCGTGATCTGAGCCATCTCTGTGTACCTAAACTTAAACACACAAAACATAAACCAAGTGCAGAAAAACAGAACCAAGTGCAAAAAAACAGAGATCTGGTCCTAAGTGACTCAACACAACCGTAGTCTGTAAGAACCTTGGCGCTTGATACCACTTTTTGGTCCCAAAATCAGAGTGCAATATGTACGCGAAAGGCTTTGTGTATGCATCGGATGTAAATGTAAGCACAAGCACTGGTTTGTTTAAACAGGGCAAAGTTAGTTTTGTGTGTAGTCAGTTTAAGCTTAAGTGTATGATCCGTCTTAAGTCAGTTTCACAGTTTATACTCTTCAATTCTTGGACAAGTATTGAAGGTTCAAGTAGTCAGTTTGTTAAACAGAAAAATAGAGCAAGTATATGGAAAGGAGTAAAGCAGCACACAGAGATTTATAGTGGTTCGGATTTCAATATCCTGCTCCACTCTTCAGACCCAAGGTCTGGATAATTTACTAAGTTAATACAAGCCTCCTTACAATCTATACACAGTCCGTGGCACCTCCGTCCTCCGGTCAGCTGTGGCACTCGCTTAGGAACTCCTTATAGACTCAGTCTTCAGGTTGAAGTGGAGACACGCCCCGCAGCCTCCTTCCTAGTGGGTGGATGTTTACTAGTTCTTCCCAGAATGGTTGGATGTTTAAAGGTTCTTCCCAGAACTCAGGTGGTCGGCATACGCCCGTAATAATCAGAATCCCAGACTAGGAAACTGACTACTATAAATATATCTCAGAAAGATATATTCACCAAACTGAGCCTCAGCTTAGAGCTTCGTCCTCGTGCTAGGAGAAGATAGCACGGTGGGTAACTTGATTTGAAGACTCAAGTCTCGTGTTTACAACATGGAAAACTCCGAGAGAGTTTTAGTGGGAGAGATGACCTAAATATGCCCTTTGTCTCTTTAGACTAATAGATTGTGAATTCTGTTCAGGTAACCTATTAAGGTTGAGAGGGCAGGTCTTTATATAGAGACGAGAGCCTATGGAAATTTTAATTTCTATCCGTTAGACACATAAAATCCAGACGTTAGACTCATGGATTATATTGTCCAATCGTAGCTCATGCCTTAGGTCTCCTTTCTATTCTGCCCATTGTCAGTGTACTATACACTAACTTTATGTCAGACTCCTTTACAGCCCGAGGAACCCAGTTTGGATAACCTCGTACTGATTTAGGCATTTTACAAATGTCTGAGTGTGACTGAGGCTTCTCATACTGACTTCTAAGAGTCAGTAGAACTTAGCCCTCATACTGACTTCCCACGGTCAGTATGGTAAATCCTCATACTGACTTTCCATAGTCATTATGGAAAACTCCCTCATACTGATTTCCCCGGATCAGTATGGTAATCCCTTAAACTGACTTCTTCTTAGTCAGTTCGGGAAAGCCCTCATACTGACTTCTCATTGTCAGTATGGTTAGACCTAATATTGAGTGCTCCAACTCAGTTTTCGGTTAAGGCTAGGCGTGATGATAGTCAGTTCTCAAACATTCTTGATTGCTCGATCTCCAGTCTAAATTCTATTGCAACTCGATCGATCCTATAGAAGGATTACAGTTTAGAACTCTAGAAACTGAAAAAGCTGACTTAGATGGCTTACATTCTTTGACCCACCAAAACATCAAAAGTAAGGAAGGATTTATCTAACTAAAATCCTAACACTTAACCTGCGTATTTTAGAAACAATACGAGGGGTTGAGTACTAATGTACCTCGTGGAGAAATGCCTTAAAACATACAGTTTAAATATGAATATCATGCTACTTAAACAGATAAACACGGGGATTTATTGAATAAAACCGTGTTATCTAAATCATTTTTACTTGCTGCGCAGCTATCTTCCATGTTTTCATATTTGTTTTCCGTTGTAACTGGAAGTTGACCTATTTCCAAGTTACGATGAACAGTTGGGAATGGATGAACCACTCTACCACTGTCATCAATTTGTGCACAATGCCTCAGAATCACACAGTTTTGAGGCAACGATCAATTAAAAGAAAGAAATGATAATTTTAACTTTTATCCCCTCAGGGCTTCAGCACGTCAGCTGAATAGCCCGAGCTCATAAACAAAGTAAGGTTGCTAGCCTTCAATAACTGATTAATAAGACTAGCTCAAGTACTACAAGTACTGAGTTCTCATCTCAGGAATCAACTCTCTGATGACAACAATCAACAGAGGTACAAATATTGTAGCACAAAACAGTTTTTAGCATAGCAATCAATTTAAAACAAAACATTTTCACACTCATTTTGAAAACTGAGCATGAAGCTCGAAAGCATTTACTTTTACTGAAATAGTCACCACATGTGTTTTGCTTATAGAAATGAGATGATCTTGTTATTTGTGCAGTTGAGTTGTATCAACCTTATCATTTAACTCCCCTTCAATTAATAATCACACAATATACATTTAATTAGGATGGATAGTCTAAGTATCTCAATCAGTTCTAGCTGATAATACTTGACGTAATCAGGACCTATGACTGACATCTAACTGACACCTTCAAATTATTCAACAAGCATTCTCTTCACACGTTACATTCTCCAACTCAATCAACACGGTTAATCCATTCATGATTAACTAATCAGCTCGATTCAATTTATGTTCATAACTTCCGAACACTTAATCATGTTTTAAACCTCACTTTGATCGAATTAGTCAAACTCGATATTCGATTTCATAATTCAACATCTAATCATACTCATAACATGCTTTACTAATCATATATTATGCTTAAACATTGAAAGAAACTCAATTTGAATCAGGACCGGACCTCGAATTTACCCTTCTCTGCCATGCTGTGTCGATCGACATGCATGTGTGTCGGTCGACACATCTTGTCATCAATCGACATGCGTGCTCGATGACACCAGACGCGGCTCGACATCTCAGCTTCTCGACAGACTCGACGT
This sequence comes from Plectranthus barbatus, assembly GCA_026898455.1. NCBI lineage: Eukaryota > Viridiplantae > Streptophyta > Magnoliopsida > Lamiales > Lamiaceae > Plectranthus > Plectranthus barbatus. The sequence goes on from JAPKLW010000002.1 coordinate 619,492, forward strand.
CGATCGACACGAACTCACGTCGATCGACACATGCGTGTCGACCGATGGGACCGCGCGTTGTCTTCCTCAATGCGTCAACGAGCTGCGCCTGCAACTTGCATTTTTCTTCATTTTCAGACATTTTCAAGCCCAAATATTCATCCTAGCATACTCCTAATCAACTAGGGATCATGTATGCTTCTCGACATTTAAAACACGAAAACATGCCGGAAAATCTGGGCAGTCGAAGCACTCACCGAAAAATGTTTCAGCGGCGGTGGCAGCAAATTTCGACGTCCAAGCTTCGGTTTCTTTGCAGCTACGAGTTTCCTACGACACGAGGAACACGAATATGTAAGCTAGACTCTGATCTAACATTGTTTCATAAGAGTTCTAAGCCGACACCGTAAATTATCGAAATGTCGATGGCTTACCTTTACACACGGATAACTTCGTCGTCAGGGGCGGAGGCAGACTTCAAGTTCCGGGGGGCTCGACCATGTTTCGGGGGGGCTCGACCATATCACGATTGGATCGAGTCTTATAAATATAACTAAAAAAAATTCCGGTCGCCGGGGGGTCGGCAGCCCCCCCCCCCAGCCCGGGGCTGCCTTCGCCCCTGTTCGTCGTCCCTCGACAGAATCTTGCGCTCTCAAATCCTACGGCTTACTAGCAACACGAGCTCCACGATGGTGGTGGTGGCTTGACCGGCAGCGATCGGAGGTGGCCGGAAATCAGCGGCGATAATGGTGGTGTGAGGAGAGGCGTACGGTGGGTGATAGAAAATGGGTTGAAAATGTGAAGGAAATTGAAATGGAATTGTTTTGTTTATTTTCTTCACAAATGTGTATAATCACTTCCACCGCCTCCAACTGTAACTCACCACCCATGCTACAAATATTGCCGCCCACTTATATTGCTGCGTGGCGAAATCTTCGTCGCGAAGAATTCGTCGCGTAGTCCTCTCGCCTCAACTCGTGTATATTTTTATTCGATAATTCAACTTTTCGAATTTTTAAATTGAATTGCATTATTCTAATTAAACATGCAATTATATAAAATTGCTCCATTTAACGAGCTAATCTCGTTTATATTATTTTCCAACTTTTTGGAGATATAAATATCGCCTAATTTCTTTAATTTCATAAATTTATAACTCACCCCTCGGGTCTCAGAAAATTATACCGATCGTTTTGTATTCTTCCATATTTTAATTCCAAGCATTCCCTAACTCGGTTTAAGAAATGAATCTTCTGAATGCAAGTTGTGAATGTATATGCGATATTATTATAATTAAATAATAATTCACCGCACTCGTTTTTCTTTCGGGAAATATGACTTCACTGTCATTTAAGTTTTCTCGAAACGAACTCATTGGTATATTGTTTGTTAGAAATCTACTCTCGTGTTTCATCGGCGTCATTTCTCGTTTTTAAAACAATATAAATTAAATTATAAAATATAAATATTCATTTATTTATTTTAATTAAGCATTAATAGTTTAATTAAATCCAGCATATTACATTAAAAAATTAAAATTAACTTAAATGCTAACATAACAAACCGTAACAAATAGCAAATCATAATCAAAATCAAAAGCCAAATGACAAATACAAATCCGGAAAGCATATCAAAATACTAGCAATGAAAAGCCAAGATTCAAATCACATTAAAAAAAATACATATAGATTAGACACAATCTTATAATTCATTATGAATTAATTTAATTAATAACTAAAATAATGACTTCTTTTTCTAAACCATATTTATTGCGAAGTTGTTTTAGAAAAAATAAAAAACTTATATTAGAATTATGAGTTACATTAAAAACAAAAGAAAAGGTTATTTTATATATTTGGTTATTAAATTATCGGAAAATGTTAAAAAAGATTGATTAACAAGTTCAATCAATTCTTGAACAATTTAAATTGAATCCTGAAACAATTTTGGGTGAAACCTTGAATCTCAATTCATGAATACCAGTTTTCTAAAAAATCAAATCGCAAACAGTTTAATCAACAAGGGTTTCAAAAATTATAAAATATACGTGCCTTGATGGATAATAAGGCATGACTTCATTAATGGATAATAAAGCATGACTTCATTATCAACAGTCCAGATCAATAATATTTTATCAAATATATTTACCAAGAATGAGGTGAACACTCAAATTATTGAAGTCTATGAGAGAAATACTCCTTCACTTGAGATATGCAAATCAATCGAAGAAAACACTTTTTGTGTCTGAATTAGTTGGAAGATGATGCAAAAGTTTTGAGCCACCTCTACTTTTTCCAAATTAGTTCTGATTTTTCAACATAGTTATTAGCTGTCAATCAAATTCCAATGCATTCATTCATAGAATCAAAACAAAAAAATAGATCTTTTTAGCATGCTTGATTTAGAATGAATGAAAGGAAATAGAAATACACCTCTGAACTCTGCTTCTCTACAGAAATGCTGTATAACAATAGTATTCATGTGTGACCACTCCACTTTCATAACTTAGAAAAATAAACACTGCAAAAACTTTAGTTATCCACTTCGTGGGATAAGATCACACAACAGGCAAGAAGATAACAACCAACCAAAGAAGTTATGCGAATTAGGCAATAAAAGTTTAAAAGATTGGAGTTTCAAAAGTATGAGCCTCCATCTAAACTTAAGCATCAGGGGACCTCTTGTGAGCTTATCGTATATCTTCAGAACAAGGAAATCCTGCAAGTGAGAAAGGGAAGAAAGAGAAGTTGAATGGGATTCTCTCAGCTTCATAATTTTGACGAAAAAAAAGAGAACTCCAATGTTTGAAGCATCGTTCTAAAAATTTCTGTGTAGGATTGCCGGTCCCTAGCCGACCCAAATACCTTCAAATTCCTTTATTTAGTTGGTTTGGTGAGTAATTGGCCGACTAGGCAAGCAGGGCGCCCCTAGTTGGTTTGCCTATTTTCTATATCTTTAAAAAAATAATTGAAATTTATATAATTTTAATTTATTGATTAATGTATATTATAGATACTAAATATAAAAAATTAGCTTATCGATTGACTACTGCATAAAACGTTTAGGTCTCGCCTTAACCGTCTAGGCTATAGACCAAGGGCGGCAGACTTGAAACATTGTGGGGGATTTATCATATCTTGTTGGATCGAGTTTTATAATTTTTTTTAAAAAAATATAACTGAAAAAAGAAAAAATTCCAGCCACCGTGGGGGCGGTAGCCCCCCGCCTAAGGCTGGATCCACCCCCACGCTAAACCCTACATATACACCCAACTAACACCTAACAATTTTTACAACTATGGTTTGAAATGTGGTAAAAAAAATAAGAGCGAAAAGTGAGAACGATGGCTACATTGGCTAGGTTAAGTGGTGCAAAAATAATTTGTGTTTTAATATATTATATCTATATCTATATTTTCTCACCAAATAGTTCATATCAAAATAAAAATGTAATTTTCCCTCAAGCCATAACATTATTAATATTTAATTTAATTAAAGCCAAATGACCATTTTATGCTTTAAATATTAGACATTAGTAGGGGTGAGCAAAAAACCGAAATAATCGAAAATCAAACCAAACCGAAAATTTTTTGGTTATTTCGGTTCGATTCGGTTTATTTTTTTTAAATTTTTAGTTATTTTGGTTCGGTTCGGTTATATTTTTCTCCAGACCGAAATAACCGAAAAACCAAAATTATATATATAATATTATTATATATACACATAATTTTTTATTTTTAAGTATAGATTGTATTGATAAATATTTTATGTTTAGATCTTTGTTGAATTATTCAAGATATATGATATTTTTCAGGTTTTATAATTTTTTTAAAAAAAAAAATCGGTTTAAACCGAAATAACCGAAATTATGCACCGAAAATTGAACTGGAAATTCGGTTCGGTTATCAGCCTTGTTCAGTTCGATTCGGTAGTTATTTCGGTTCGGTTATTTTTTCGGCAAAAATCGACCGAAATAACTGAATGCTCACCCCTAGACATTAGATAGAAGAACCATCATAAAATTTATGTTACTTAATTTCTTCTTGTTGCTTCCATTTCTAATTAAATCATCTGATTAATTATATTTGATAAGAAATTAAATTAATTTGTCTATATCATGATTTCAAAGTGAGAAAGATTTGTTACTTTCCATTATCATTCATTAATCTCTTAAAAATAAGTGAAATTAAAATTAGTTATTACGTTTGTGGAATTTCAATTACAAAAAAAAGCTAAATATTTTTAAATTTGAGAAATTAAATATTTTCTATTAGTTGATATATATCATTTGTGTTAAAAACTCATTTAAATACTGTCATCAAATTAAAAATAAATTTGTAGTATAAAATAATTTATATTTATTTTTTGAGAAATTAATAATAATTTAAATATCTTACCCAGTAAAAAAATCAAAGATTTTTTCAATGGGGCCAACGCAATTAGCTCGATTTTTTTCGGTTACATAATTTTTGTCCAGAATCCGATGTTTAGCTCGAATTATTCAGATTAACCTGCAAATCTTGAATTAAATTGATATCCTTACGTATCAATATCGAAATTATGCTCGCGCAACACGCGAATTTAAATCTTATTTAAACTTATTCTTAAATCTGGGCCTGAACCTATTTATATATACACATTTAAAAAAATAATAATAAAAAAAAGCCTAACCTCCGTACTAAACAAGTCAGCTAGAGCCGACACAGATGTGGACGAAAGTCCCTGTCAAACAGCCTAATCTATTCCAACTGTCACCATTCACTAGTAAAATAAGATATTTGTCATAATTAATTCCTTAGTTGGCAAAAAAGTTACAGTAAAACTCGTGTGATATTTAATCCCCACTTTAAGATTAAAATTTAAACGAACAAACGTAATTAAACTCAAAGTCGAAAATTGACATAAACAAGGATAGGTATTATAATATGAAGTTGATTGAAATATAAGTCTAAATCATTTAAATTAGTCAAATCCTGTGATAAAAAATCAAGAGAAGTATCCTTATAAAAGTTTGAAAATAAAAAGAAACGCCAACAAATACTTAGACGTCGAAAATTAATTTTGTCTCAGCAGTTAAATGCTCTAATAAAACATCATAAACAAACCTGAAAAGTTACTAATATAAAATGAAGCATTTTATATTAAAATTTGTATTTTCCCCTCTATTTTTGCCCTTCATGGACGCAGCGTAGTCTCATGTATTTGCACGTAATAAAACACTTGATCACCAGTTGAATCACAATATTTTTCTTTTTCTCTTTTGCCAAATAGAAATAAAAGAATATGAATATATTTATATAAATGTGTGTGTGTGCGTGGAAAAAAGAATCCTCTTTCAGATTCATGTTTTTTTTTTTTTTTCTCCATTAAAATTCTAAGTAGCACTGAACTTCATCAATTCTTTGACTAGAGCCCAGAAAAAGGGTAAACGGCAACATCTCACAAACTAGGGGTTGAATGGTCACTTCATCAAACTTCTCCGGAGACTCTGAGAGCCCAGATGCTGGCGTCGGTCGGTCAGTTGGCCGAGTTCTTGAGAGTAGGCCTTCATAGCTTGTTTCTGCATAGATCTGCACCAAGTTAGCAAGAACACAAAATAACCAGCAAAGGTGCCCATTGATGTGAAAACGACGCAAAAGGCAAATGATTATTTACAGTTCAAAAGCCAGTTGTTTCGAGTCCCAGAAAAGAAATCTACCAAGCAGAAAAAATTTGATAAAGGACTTACTCAACTATTGAGGAATCTGAACCAGGATGAATGAAATGCAATACAAACACACTGAAATGACAGCCGCAGCAAAAATATTGTACAACAGTTTCTTATCATCTCTTGTCGGTATAAAAGCTAACTTCAGAGTGTTGGTGAGCTCAAAAAGGCGGTAAGATACCTGCAGCAGAAAACAAATTACAGATTAAACTTTAAAAAGAGGAAGGAGTATTCAAGATTTTTCAGCAAGTTCGACAAATAGAGTCGAGGTATAGAAGAGTAACTAACCAAGATATAAATGGCAGTTGTCAGCATGAAGTTAAGCATAGGATAATCTGGGATGAAGGATAGCAACCATTTAGGCTGTCCATTGGGCACATTAGATCTGTAATACATCAAAAGAAACCTGTGAGCTCTAGATGAATTGCATTAACTTTTGCTTATGCTGGTTTCCGATATCATTGAAATTGCTCCAACATCGATCATAAATTTTTCTGATTACTAGTCAATTTGTTAAGTGTACCTCTGCAGATGCACAATGAAATATCTGATTATATTTAGAAATACCTCTGGCACTCTTGAATATACAATACACACGTCTAGCACTAGGAAAAAGATTGTAGTCTTATGCAAAGAAAAGATGAATTTAATTGCCACTAGAGATTGAAACAAAATACACACAGAGGCTGAATCGAGCATTAAGTATCACCAGACATAAGATGTTAAAACACAAAATAAGCACCTCAACCAGATGTGGAACTGGGAAATATAGGTCTCTAACGTAATTTTGCCAAGCCACCTGGAAAAAAAAAAAATACACTTATGGACTAACGAAAATGAATGTGATATGCCATGCTAACATCTATTGGAAGTTAGAAAACCTTCATTATGTTAACTACTCCACATCTCATGAAATATGTAACTTACGCAAAAAGCGTCAAGGAGAAGTTCCGAAGATGCTGGCTGAAATTCCGCAAAGAAATGTAGACACTGTGAAAAGAGGTAGACCAAATGAGAAAATAGATCTTTGAAAGATCTCTTCCACCAGACAGCGCAGATCATGCCAAGGCTTGATAACAAATTCTTGTCTAGCAAATTTACAAGAACTGTGACTATGAAATTTAACAATGCTTCAGGACATACGTTATGGGAATCCATGATGTGTAAGGGTGAAGCTTGTTATATGCAATTTTGTCCAGCTTGTAAATGTATTCGTACCACAGGTAGCCAACCTACAACCAAATGTTGCTGTTGAGTTCAGGAAAAACTTGGCAAAAAAATAATCTACCATCACAAATATAATAAAAGAATTATGCAACTCACAATTAAGGTAATAGTGACAATGGATGTCTTGATTGTACGTCTTCTCTTGGGGTCAGACTCCTCCAATTTCTCCATCCACTTTTCAACCTGTTACGACAGAAAAGGTTTTAGATCTTAATTCATGCTAAGAGAACATAAGCAAAAATAGCAATTATAAAGCTTACATTTGGGTGAAAATAGGCATAAACCATTCCGATTATCCAAATATAACGATCAAGCCCCGACCTAAAATGCCACTCATGAAGTCGAGGAAGATCTGGTTTTGCCGGATCAGTATACCCTGTCAATAAGATGACAATAGTGGGATCATGGATACAGAACAGTAGCAAATACAGCCAACTGAAATTTAATTGCCTTTGAAGTGAATATCACCAGAAAAGACTCAATGATACTAATTCAGGTAACAAAGTAAAATAATGGAGCACAAACCTAAGAGAAAGGTGAAAGGACCCCATAGAATATAAAAAACTCCAGGAACTTCCCATACAAAGATAACCAAGAGAAAGCACGCGAAAAACTTCAAAGCCATGACTGATCTGATCTCATTATAATTGTGACCAATGCCAAGTGCCCCGTACACCATAAGAGTGAAAAGGGTATGCATCGGGCAGATGTAGTATAGCATATAATCGTTATTAAGACAAATACAACAAAATGCCACAAAAAAGTTGAGCCTCCACATCATCTGCATAACAAACCAAGTCAAATTAGAGCAATTGTTAGAAAATTAAAAAATAACAAGGAACAGTGACTAATTCTAGCATTACCTGAGCAAATCGAGCAAAACTAAAATCTTTGCGAATATAATAATAGGAGAAGTTTCCGAAACCAGTCATCCAAACATATGCAGCAATAAAAATACGAATTGCATTGTATATCTCTGTAGCGGCAAAATAATGGTACATCAAAAACAGCACCTATAAGAAACATAATACATTGTCAGACACTTTGCCAGCAGCAACAGATGGTCATCACACAATATTATGAAACATACAGTATCTACAGAGAGAGAGAGAGAGAGAGAGAGGCAGTCAAGGAGTCCTGGAGCATCTACAACTCAACTTTTTATTTAATCAAACCCATTCATGATTAGAACATTAAAGTCGGCAAGAAGAATACCTGCATCCAACCTTTCCACTCCTCAGTCTGATGGCGATTGAGGTATAGAATTGGCTTTCCAGAAAATGATGATTTATCATGGTGCTTCTTAAGAGAAGTCATTGCTGAAGCTATGATGAGAAGAATGTACAGGAAAATGAACAGATCACGGTTGTAGTTCTGTCCAAGAAAATTAGCCAAGACCACCCTCATTATAACACAACATATAGAGAATAGGTATGTTAAAGGATACTGTTTGAATTACTTTTAAATTGCATCAAAAGTTATAACTGAATATTTGTAATGGTTACTGTAACATTGTTACAAAGATATATTTCCCAAAATAAAATTTGATAAATAGACGTAAATGCTATCAGATTCTGGTAATGAACAATCAACAAATAACAGAGAAAGATTATGGCACCTTGGTGGAATCTGAGAAGATAGTGGTCCGGTCGCATATATAGAAGTAGAACAAGATCCCCCCAAATTCAGCCCTGCATTAAATCTCCTTTCCATTAATAAGAAAGAAGCAATAAAACACCATTAACATCATCAAAAAACTCACATTGCCCTCAAAAGTAGTCGATTTTCAAGTAAAAATGTGTCATCCATGGTTAAAAACCTGTAGATCAAAAACAGCAGGCAAGAATGAACCAACCAATCTAACTATCATAAACAACCTAATTATTCACACAATTAAAAGAAAACCAACACCAACCTAATCATGTTAGTCTTAATGGATGTACTGGACAACTTTGCAGATGCTGATTTAGTGATACCACCTTCCATTAATATTGCTCGCTCATCTTCCTTAATTGTTTCACTTTCCAATGCAGCAAGGTTATTATCAGAATGACTTCTGGGCAGAAAAGCAAATCATCTATCATACAAGATGATTACAAGAATAATGTATGATAGAAGTTACTAGATTCTGTAAGCATAATTAGAATCTTCAAATTTTATTGACCTCCTCCAGTTATAGTGCTAAAGCTTCTAGACAAGAAAAGTAGTAGCAGCTTACACTTTAGAAGGGGATGATGATTTCTTATATTCCAACCACTCAGCATATATCCATGAGACAATAACTGGGATAACTCCAAGCAAAAATGATACCTGTGAAAGCATAAGTTACTAATTTCAAATAAAGAATGACTGAGGAAGTGACTATCATTAAAGGAGAGTTAAAAAAAAGGAAAAAAAATATGAAAGTTAAACAATTGATCAAATAATAATTTACTTGGTGTTAAAGGAAACATGTACCACATAAGACATGTCCTATCTAAAATTATTAGTAAGCTCAAGTTCCATAACATTTCCAATAATTCCTCTTTATGGGACAAAAATCTCTGTACAACCTAGCACATAGAATATCCACATCTGGATTGGAAAAATAACTTTATTTTATTCTTAAGGAAAAAGCCCCCATGGATCAGAGCCAACTTCTAATCGTTGCTCCCTCTATGTGTAATGCATTTTATTATCTAATCAACATTATGGAGGTTCACATAAGACATGTCCTATCTAAAATTATTAGTTAGCTCAAGTTCGATAACATTTCCAACAATTCCTCTTTATGGGACAAAAATCTCTGTATAATAGAACATAGAATATCCACATCAGGATTGGAAAAATAACTTTATTTTATTTTTATGGAAAAAACCCCATGGATCAGAGCCAACTTCCAATCGTTGCTCCCTCTATGTGTAATGCATTTTATTATCTAATCAACATTATGGAGGTTCACATTGTTAAAATTATCTGATAAAAAAAACTGGCATGCTGGAAAACATTATGAAGGATGTTGTTATCTCGTTTCAGTTCTATTCAATTCGTTTCAAATTTATCATTATGGGCTTGTTTCGAGCAAAAGCAATGGTGTCATTCCACAAGATCTACTTTCTTCATCGAGCTTATCTCATGGAATCTCCATCATGAAGGAGGCCGCTGGATTTTTGAAAACACCTCATTCGTACATGAATAAAAAATAAGCCAAATAAGAAAAATCTTATAGAGGAAAAAAAATAAAAGTTGAACCAACCCGAAATGATATACATGCTTGCAGAAAGAAAAAGGCTTAAAACCATACGAGCACCAAACTAATGATAGAGAACTCTTTTACTAAAGAAACTGCCATTCTGCACTCGTTACAAGAGCCCAATCCATGAGCCAATTAAAGCAGCAAATGCCAAACACTCAACCGACACAGAGAGTTAAATCAAAATTGCATTTCAGAATCAAACCCGTTAGTCGAAGCGATCGCAATATTGCCAACTAAACAACTAAAACTCAATGGGTAAACTAAAACAGCATTCCACAATAAATAAAAAAAAAAGCAATCATTAAACTAATCATAGCATCCACTACATCTTCAACCAAACAACGAAATCTAAACATCCAAATCCATAAAACCAAGTAGGTCTAATGAAGATTATGAGCATCGAGATCACACCTGCCCGGGCGTCACAGGCCCAGAATCCACAGCCATTTCCCTCCCGGACAAACGGCAAGAAAGGATCGATGAAATCAGACGATCAAGCACCGAAATCTATAGAAATCTCATCGATCGAGTGAATGCACGGAACTGAAGTGCATCCACACATGCAGACAGCCAGACACAAGGTGAATCACTGACACGCAGTATAAACGGGAGCAATGAGCAAATATATATATATAAGATAACAAACACGGAGCCCTAGAAATTGGGATTGGGGATGCCGAGATCTGAAGCAACAACAAAATATTAAGATTTCAAGAAAATGGGAGCAGGAGTCAGTAGGTAGAATTGACGTCGTTGCTTGCTTAAGAAATTGATAATGGAGCCTTGTTCGTCGAGATGTCTCTCTCCCCCACACTCTCTCTGTCAATCTCTCTCTATCTCAGACCAACCGTTGAGGGGGTGGTTGCCGTTTGGTTTATATATTTTCTGCATTTTTTCTATTTTGTGTTTAACCTTTTTCTCATTTTCACATCTTTTTCTTCTTTTGAAACATTTTCTCCGCGTATTTTGCAATTTTAGCAACTTAATAATATATAATTATGAATTAAATCATGAATTAAATCAATATAATCTATCAGTCATATATATAATTATGAGACATTGAGATATTCCGAACCAATTTTATATGCGCAATGCAAATAAAATGTGCATTTCCATTGAAATAATTTTTATGTATAATACATTTTAATCATAATAAAAATAATGTATTTTAACATAGTAATAATAATACATTATTTACTATATTGAAATATATCACTAAATTTTTATTTGGAATATGCATTCCAAACAGAATACGTTGAATGTAAAATGTATGCTGAATAGAATGTACATTTCAAACTAAATACGCCCAACATAAAATAAATTATAAATGGAATGCGCTCATCAAAAGTCTCACAACATACAACCCTCAAATTTAAACATTTTTGTCATATACTCCCTTTGTCTTGCCAGATTAGTTCATATTTCCATTTTCGTTTGTCCCACCAGATTAGTTCACTTTCCTAAAATGCAAAAAAAATCTTCTAACATCAATAAAATATTAATTTCACTACACTCATAAACATTGGTTTCTGTGCCGAAACCAAACTGGACTAATCTAATGTGACGGAGGGAATAATACATAAAGTTATAAGCAAGTAATGATGATTTTGAACTAAATATAACAAAATAAGAGAAAATTAGATTTTTCATCTCAAATAATTAAGTTTCTTGGAATTTTACACCAACTTTTCACCGTTAGTGAAATTTTATCTCATATTTTAATTATATATAGTAATTTCACCTATATAATCGACGCCGTTATGTTCGTGCTGACTCACCCATTTTCTTTCACGCGGACGCTATTGTGGTATACACGTGAATTTTATAAATTTTTTAACTAAATGAAACAACGTCGTTTTGTGGGAAAAACATATTGTTAGTATAGAACTGACTATCTCTAGGTGTTAGTATAGTGATAAGCTCATAATTACACTCACTTATCCATATTTTCTCCGTTGTTTTAGTGCAATTATGATTAGTTATTAGTTATTTATATGCATGAGTGTACTATAGAGGATGTTATGCTTGTTATGCTAAGTTTTGTAGGTTTTTGAGGCTAAAAGAGAGCAAAAGGTGAAAAGAGTCGAGTCTTACAGAGTTGCCGCTTCGATTGACACAAGGGAAGTCGACCGAGTTGGGAGATGTGCCAAAAACCCAAAGCTGAACCTCTGTGTAGACCGACAGGGAGAATGTCGATCGACACAGAGGTTGGATGTCGACCGAAGGCAAGGCATGAAGAAGAAGCTCGATATTTGCATACGTGTCGATCGACATGAAGGTCGAACAAGGGTGAATCAACAAGGATGTTTGATGGATTTGCATGCGTGTCGATTGACAGGCTCTCTGTCGATCGACAAAGGAGCCAGAGAAGGGAATTTCACCCAATTTGGTTATTTTTTATATTTTAGCCCAATACCTTGTATACATGTTTTCACTCCTCTATAAATACTATCTCATCAGAGCTCGAAAATTGTCTTTACTTTCACTTAGAATATTATCGCATTGGAGTTTTTCCAAGACTTTCAAGGTTCCTATTGTTCTTGTAAGGTAACTTATGAATTTTAATAGAATGTTTGCATTATTTATATCCATGTTTAGTGGCTAGAAACCCTAGCAGATTCTAGGGTTTGATAATCTTTTCTGATGCATGTATGGGTGATTCAACTAAATAAGCATGGTTTAATTTCTTGAGCTTAACTAATCGAATCTAGATTTAAAGTAGGATTGAGAGATGAATTTGAATCTAGCTTTGTAGTTATCAATTGAAGGACCGAGAGGTGAAAATTGGTAATAGGAAGAAGTAATTAAATACATTTGTTTTCTGTCTAAAAAGGAAGATTTAAATTGTAGGGTTTAATTAAATAATTATTGAGATTGGCTAATATTGTGTTCTTGAGACCGAGAGGAGATAGTCACATATTAGTAAACTAAGGTTTCATTGCCTAAACAAGGAATTTTATCCATTTGAATTTGAATTAATCCCCATTGCTGAGTTGATGAATTTTGTATTCTTGATGAATTGATTATCTGCCCTGGAATCTGTATCTTTAAATTCTATTTTCAAAACCTTTACGTTTTCTGCATTGTTAACTTTAAATTCCAAAACCAAAACCCTTATTTTATTTACTCAAACAATTGTGGTTTGAAAACTATGGCTACAGTCATTGTGGGTTCGACTACCTTTGGGTATTATAAATTTATTTGTCCATTGCACTATAATTAATCTGGTTATTTTACCGGTGATCAAGTTGGCGCCGTTACCAGAGACTGATAGATTCTATTTTATTATTAGTTTGTTTTTAAATTTGTTGAATTGAGTTTTTATTTTATTTTTATTTTTATTTTCGTGTTCGTGTGAATGCATAATTTTTTGAATTTTGCATTTGTTTCGATCGACACAACCGCTGAATTCCTGTGTGTCGACTGACACAGCCGCTAAATTCCTGCATGTCGATCGACAGGGCCCCTGTCGGTCGACATAGATGCTAATTTGTTGCGTGTCTTTTTCTCAAGTTGCATGAACACGAGGGCTCAGGGCAAACCACTCGAAGCTTTTGACCCAGAAATCGAGGCCACAGTATAGAGGAGGAAAAACAAGGAAAAGCAAAGCACAATCATTAACATGGAGCCACCACACAACCCGAACGAAGAGGATGACCATGACATGCCACCCTTGGAAGATCCCGACACACAATTAACTCAAGAGAATGCTCTGTTGTTGGTCCAAGAGGTGAACCTCATGAAAGAGATCATCAAGCAGCTCATGGCTGAAGGAGAAGCAGACAGACTCGAGGCTGTAAGCAGAGAAAGAGAACGAGAACGTGAAAGGTGGTGCCAAGAGGACTCCGATGTTGAGGATCCAAACGCCATGACAAGGAGATACATGCCACAACCCGACAATAAGGGATTTGCTATTGGTATCACTGCCAATAACTTTGAACTCAAAACCAGTTTGATTCAGATGGTTCAACAGAACCAATTTGATGGTCTAGCGGTGGAGGATCCATACACTCATCTTCGAATGTTCGTGGAGGTGTGTGAGACCATCAAGAAGAATGGAGTCAGCCAGGATGTGATCCATCTACGCTTGTTTCCCTTCTCACTTCGGGATCTGGCTCGAACGTGGTTTACAACTTTGGATTACAGCAGCATCCGCACTTGGACCGATCTCCGAGCAAAGTTTCTAGCCGCATTCTTTCCACCTTCTGTGATCATTCAAAAGAAGATGGAGATCCTGCAGTTCCACCAGAAGATGGACGAGTCCTTATTTGAGACATGGAGCAGGTTCAACAAGCTCTTGAGAAGTTGTCTGGGTCACAGAGTTTACACCGAGGAGCAGGCCCATATCTTTTATCGACGGATGAACGAGAGAACTCAAGAATAGGTGGGCAATGCAGCCGGAGGATCCGTGATGAGCAAGTCCGCCAACAAAGCCCTCAAGCTGTTCAAGAAGATGGCCTTGCATACTCAACAATGGGCCAATCCAAGGAGACCTCAAGTTAGAGCAGTAGAGAAGAAGAGGATGACACCCTCAAGAAGGAGATCGAAAAGCCCAAGGGGGAGATGGAGAAACTGACATCTAGTGCTTATGTTTTTGTTGCACAGGTTGATCCCGTAGCCGACGTGAATTACATGAATCGAGGTGGATACCAAAATTAGTACCGGTAAGGGGATACTAGCACTACCCACCAAGAGCTCATCCCAGATTTTCATATGCTCAACTTGAAGGTGCCGAACACCCTCCACCAGGATTTAATGTCCAAGATGGTGAGATCGTAGAGAAGAAAAAGGAGAGCCTTGACGAGGTGTTGCAAAACTTCATCAAAGCTTCCGATTATCGGGTTGGAAAGATTGAGCAAGAAGTGGCAGGGGTCAACACTAAGGTGGACAGACTTGGGAAGCATGTGCAGATAATCGAGATGCGAGTCAGCCAAATTGCTACCTCACTTGGTACGCAACACAAGCAAGGGAAGCTGCCGAGCACCACCGAAGTGAACCCAAGAATCAAAAGGAGTGCAAAGCAATCAAACTCAGGTCTGGAACAAGCTACACAGGCCCAATGATGCCCCAAAACGAGTTCGGGGGAGAAGAGGAGGAATTTTCCACAGGAATGCCCTCTGTTTTGACCGACACACCCTGTGTCGATCGACATAGAGGACAAGAAGAGGAAGTAATGTCGAGTGAAGACAAAAAATCGATCGACAGGAACTCAGCGGGTGTGTCGACAGACACACCCCCCGTCGATCGACACAGAAGCCCAATCGACACTCCTATAGCTCGGTTGACACAAAGGCAGCCCCAACTAAACAATCCAACTTCCAAAGCTACTCCAGCACCTCTGATGCCCTTTCCTCAGTGGTTCACCAAGAAAAAGGAGAATTCCAAGTTCTCGAGATTTGTGGAGAATTTGAAGAAGTTAAGTATCAACTTACCATTGATCGAGTCCTTGAGAGAGATCCCAGGCTACATGAAGTATCTCCGAAAGTTGATGAGCAAGAAGAAACATTTTGTGGAGAATTCTACTATGAAGCTGTCGGGTTTTGCATACAGAAAGTATTTATTACAATGAGTATACATTAACAGTTATTTCCTATTTGTTAAACAAACTTACATGCGAGTAACAATGATATCCTTGTGTATCACCGATAGGGACAATCATACTGTGTGTTGTAGATCGTAGAGGACAGTATGATCACTTGACCTAGTGAGATATAAATATTATCACAGCCTAGATAGCGTATGAGAATAAGTCTGTTAGTATAGGTTGCAACATAGTCGGAAAGAAGTGATCTGTCTTGATCACTTGATATGCTAGTACGCGTGGTTGCGTATTGATTGGACCACAGTGAGATGCATTCTACTGTTTGACATCAGAGAATACAAGATCTCGGTCTAGATTGAGTCCAAACCCTAATGAAGCTCCAGGGGTATGCACGGATTGACTGTTGCTTTGATTTGCCATGGTGGAGAGCCTGAGTAACGTGCTCGTATACTCGCATCTTGGGTAACAACAATTCTTGTATTACATCCTAAGACTGGAGTTAGGTTACCATATCCGAGTAATATGATGAGGACATTCCCTAAAGAGCTCAATAACATTCATCGTGCTAAAGTCCTGCAGGCTGATTAAATTCAAGCACGAGCGATAAGGTTTTAGTGGTACTGCTCAGGAAATAAGAGATTAATTAATTGTGTAAGCTCCAATAAATTAATGAATGTCCAACAACATTAAATATGGGGATTCTCTAGTAAATGCAACTCGTTCTCATAACATGATAATAAAGGGGTAGGTCAATATTAATTCGATGGTGAAAAAGAATTAATATTAATTAATTAATTGTGTCCTAGGTTGTGGACATGGGAATTAATTAATTCATAGGCCCACTTTATTATTTGCATTAGGTCCCAGGTCTGGCCCAATTAAATATGCCGAAAGGAGCCCCAGTAGCCCATTAGGGTTTCAACCCTAGGCCTATAAATAGATGGCTCTCTCTCACAGTTCATATCAGAGTTGAAAAAATATAGACACCCTAGTTGTGAGAGAGAGAGGGGCGGCGCCTGTGTGTTTGGGAGGAGAAGGAATTCGACTCTGACCTACACATTCACAGTCTTGTGGGATCCTCACCAGTAGCAGGATTGAACAACATTGGGACACAGATCTTAAGACATGATCTGGAGAACGGATTTCTTCCCTTCTCTTTTCTTTTGATTAATTCTTGAAATTAGATCTGGTTCTAATTTCTGTTTTCGCAGTTTTAATCAAATCGCATGGTTGAATCGAGGGATTGGAATTCAAATGCGAAAGATTGGATCAGACCCTACGAAGTTAAGGTATACTCATTATCCATTACATTAAATTCATATGAGCATGCTTAGGGATTATCGTTTGTTAATTGTTCTCAATATCCATGAATGGTCCGGGTTTATTTGAATTTGCCGATTCGGTTCGCCTGGAATCCCTACAATTGGTATCAGAGCTTGGTTTTAGTCTCAATGCTCTGTTGGATGAGCAATTAACTCAATTTATGCATGAATGAATTTTTATTGTTGTTGATGGTTTTGGTTTTTGTTCCTCGTGTCAACCCGTTTAATTAAATCCGCGGTGGTTTATCCGTGTTTGGATTAAATTGTTTTGTAAAATCACGAGAAAATCCGTGATTAGATTTTATAGGAAATTTAATTGTAATAGACTAGATCTATTTTGTATTGCATTTTTCAAATATGTAATTTTTACGGGACGAAGAATGAAGAAGAAACCAGCGACAAGACGCAGCAACCGCGGCAGTGCCGCGCGCGGCTGCTATCGATGGGAAGCAGGTCAGCGGCGCAAACCCTAATTAGGGTTTTCATTGCATAGCCAATATTCTATGACAGCAGTGGCTCGGGCTTCCCAGGCGTGCGATGGTGATGCACGCGGGGCGGCTTGAGGACGGTAGCAGCGTCAAACGGCGGGAGGCACGACAGCGTGTATCGCACGCAGGCCTGTGCAACCCATATCGATCGACGTGCTACGCGTCGCTAGATGCAGCCGGCTACATCGCTCAGTGCAGCCTCTATGTCGATCGACGCCGACGGCGGCGCGGCGTGGTAGTGGCGGCGGATGGTGGTATTGTGTGTTGGTGCATTCGATTGTAAACCCTAGGGTTTGCAGTTGTTTGTGGGACCAATTTTCAAATCACAAAACCCTAAATCCAATAAGGATTTGGTGGTTGAGAAAATCAAGGCCCTTGAAGATTTGTAAAGATTTGAAGATATCTACATCAAATCTCAATTTTTGTAATTGATATGATTTTATTTTCCTATTTTTGGGGCCACGGGGAATTTTTGTTTGTCTTAATTGCCCTTATATGATGTGTGATTTATTATTTGCGCAATAAGCATGTGTAGATAATAGGAAAGCAAGCTTTACTGCTTTATTATTTACAGCTTTCAATAGCATGCTTATGTGATTAATTTCTTGTTGGATTATATTTTGAATTTTTGGACATGTTTAATTACGTGCAAAAATTTGGGAAAATATAATGACAATGAAATTATTTATGTGCTCATTTAAGAAACCTTTTGAGTTAAAAATACTAAGCAAGATTTTTTAATTCAAATCAACAGACCTCCACAAAGTGGTCCTAGGCCGTAAGAGTATCTCCTGTCTTAGTAAACGTCTACGAGTGTAGCTTGCTAATTCCCGGAGGTGCATGAGCTGCAGTTGTTGGGATTTCTAGACAAACAATCTAAATCAAGTGAATAGTGGGAGGGTTTTGCGTAAACGTCTACGAGTGTAGCTTGTGTAATTTTTTTCTCATAAATATTCTAGGATTGATTTAAATTATAGATAACAAAGGCTTTAAGGGTCGTGCGATATGGTCACGTGCCATGCCAAACTGTCTCTTTTGGCTGGAGTTAAATTTGTGGTTAAGTGCTTAGAAGCATCTTAGAATATAATGCAGTTGTTGCTTCCCTGTTCTTGAGAGATGGCTTGGTCTAAGGTTTTACACTAATTATTAGTTTCATGTGTCTAAGGATTCCTGACATGGTATGAAATTAAAAGATTGGGGCTTAAAACCCACATTCTGGTTGAGGCTGACATCGTAAACGTCTACGAGTGTAGCTTGCGGTGGGAACTCTTGGGCTATTAGTGGAAAACATTTGTATTTGATTTATCAAGAGGTTTTCAATGCATTTATTTTCGAATGTTCTGCATGTTTGTTCTTATTTAGATTCTTTATTTGTTTCAGATATGTCTATGTCTACTGTTGATCATATTCTTGCTCTCAATCCCTTAACTGGTCTAAACTTTCCTGAGTGGAGATACTGCATTGAGTATATTCTCCTGTCTAAGCAACATGCATTTGTTCTTACTATGAAGCCACTTACTCCATGTTACCATAGAGTCTTTAAACGCGAGAAGCAATTCTATGACAGATGGGTGGCATCTGAGGATTTTACCTATAAGTTGATCTCGGATAACTTGTCTAGAGAATTGAATCTCAAATACATGGGCTATTGTAGCTCAGTGGAGATCTGGAAAGACTTGGTGGCTACGTATGGCAAGTTGGAACGAACTGTCAGTTGTGATCTTGTAAAAAATCTAGTTTGCAAGGGAATGGTTGATGGTAGTTCGGTGACATTACATGGGATGATGATGGATAACACCATGAATCGGTTCACACATAGAGGTGGATGTATCAGCGATCAGGTCAAGATTGATATAATCCCAAACTCGTTACTGCTTTCTTTCTATGATTTTAAGAAGGATGTAGCTGAGATAAGTTAGTAAACTTTTAACGAGTTGCTTACTGATCTCTTAGCAAAACAGTCTTTCGTACCTTCATGGCATTCTGAGTTATCGGGTTTTGTACATAGTCTTAAAACATTGAAATATGTGGTCAATGACTAGTCATAAATCTGATTGATCGAAGAAGGAGTGAAAGGAGGTCAAGGGAGATGAAGATGGTTTATGTCACTTCAAGCAAGAACGCATATGGAAGTAAAGGACAAGGTACATCATTTGCATTTGTAACGAAAACATGTTTAGCATCTGTTTCTACTCATTCGTGGGTAGTGGATACTGGAGCTACTGATCATGTTTGTTACACTTTGCAGGGGTTCACACCGAGGAAGGTGCTGAAGAATGACGAGGTTACCTTCTCAATGGGGAATGCAACACGAGTGAGTGCAGCTGCCACTGGAGATGTCACCTTGTACTTTGATGATTCTAGTTTGACTTTGAGAGATGTTTTATGTGCCAAATTTCCGGCGGAACCTTATTTCAGTTTCCAAACTTTTCGTTGATGGATATTCAGTTATTTTTTATAGTGATGTTTCTATCATTGGTAATAAATCTGTCGTGGAATGCTGAATAACTCTCTATATGTCATTAACTGTCATCATAAGACTTCCGCGAATGTTGCATGTAACTCATCTGAAATTGATAATCCTAGAAAGAGAAAGCTTACTTCTTTGGATGAGGATCTTACATATCTCTGGCACTTAAGACTGGGTCACATCAACTTGAAGCAAATTCAGAGACTTGCAGATGACAGTACATTGGACTTAGTCCGGCCTGTACCTTATCAAGTTTGTGAATCCTGCATCGAGGGAAAGATGTCTTCTATGCCTTTTAAGGCTAGTGAGTCTCGAGCAGAGGATATGTTAGAATTGATCCATTCTGACTTATGTGGGCCCATGTCCACACAAGCTCGTGGAAGTATGAGTACTTCGTCACTTTTATTGATGTCTACTCGAGATACAGATACATTTACCTGCTTTGCTACAAGTCTGAATGCTTTGAGAAATTCAAAGAGTTCAAGGTTGAGGTAGAAAATAAGTTCGGGAAAACTATCAAGTCATTGCGATCTGACCACGGTGGCAAATACCTCGGGAACGAGTTCCTGCAATATTTGTCAGATCATGGGATTACATCCGAATAGACTGCACCGGGTACCCCCAGGAAAAATGCTATAATTGAAAAAGAAATAGAACTCTTTTGGTGATGGTGAGATCAATGATGAGTTATGCAAGCTTACCCATTTTGTTTTGGGGATACGCATTGGAAACAACGACTTACATCTTAAACTTGGTGCCTTCTAAATCGGTTCCCAAGACACCCTGTGAACTCTTCCTTGGATGCAAACCCAGTTTGTGCAAGTTTAGAGTATGGGGTTGTGCGGCACACGTGCTGTCAAATGAACCTGATTAGTTAGAAATCAGGTCCAAGGTAATGTTGTTTATAGGTATCCTAGGAAAACGGAAGGTGGTTATTTTTACTGTCCTGAGAGTTAGAGAATCCTTGTTAGCACCAACACTATATTCTTGGAGGTTGAGTATGTGAGAAACCACAAGACAAGGAGTAATATAGTTCTTTAAGAAATTGAAGATGAGAATGCGATTCCAAGGTAAGGGGAACGTGCGAACGTGAGTGCACCTGTGAGAGGTACAACACCATCAACACATTCTTCAGTGCAAGGTGCAGAACCACAAGTTACTGCACCAACTGCTGACACGACACGGATGCCTCATCGCAGTGGGAGAGTTATTTTCCAACCGGAAATGTACATGTTCCTGGGTGAGTCTTCGGACTTGAGCCCTGAAAACGGATATGAAAAATCTAACCTACTGACCTATGAAGCGGCAGTAAATGACAAGGATGTTGAAAAATGGCGTATCGCCATGGATTCTGAGATTGAATCCATAACCGTTATGAATGTATACCAGAAAGTTGAGCTGCCTGATGGCTTTAGGGCCATACTGTGCAAGTGGGTATACAAGAGAAAGAAGGGATTGGATGGAGAGATTACGACTTTCAAAGCCAGGCTGGTGGCAAAGGGTTATAGTCAGAAAGATGGCATAGACTATGATGAAACCTTTTCACACGTAGCCATGCTCAAATCCATCCGGATACTTCTTGCCATAGAAGCGCATTTGGACCGCAAGATTGGACATAATATGTAAAACCGTTTTTCTAAATGGTTACCTTGAAGAAGGTAGGGACATCTATATGCAGCAACTCGAGGGTAACATGAGCAAGGGTGAAGAACATCTTGTCTGGTAGCTTAAGAAGTCATTGTACGGACTTAAGCAAGCTTCAAGTTCGTGGAACTTACGTTTCAACGATATGATTAGATCATTTGGATTTTCACAGTTGGAGAACGAAAGTTGTGTATACCGACTAAGTGAAATTTTATTCCATATTTTAATTATGTCTAGTAATTTCATCCTATATAACTGACGTCGTTATGTTCGTGCTGACTCACCCATTTTGTTTCATGCGGATGTAATGTGGTATCCATGCAAATTTTTTGAAATTTTTAACTAAATGAAACAACGTCGTTTTGTGGGAAAAACATATTGTTAGTATAGAACTGGCTGTCTCTGGGTGTTAGTATAGTGATAAGCTCATATTTACACTCACTTATCCATGCTTTTAGTTACTAGTTATTTTTGTGCATGAGTGTACTATACAGGATGCTATGCTAAGTTTTGTTGGTTTTTGAGGCTAAAAGAGAGCAAAAGGTGAAAAGAGTTTCATCATAGTCTATGCCATCTTTCTGACTAAGTTTTACAGAGTTGCCGCTTCGATTGACACACGGGAAGTCGACTGAGTTGTGAGACGTGCCAAAAACCCAAAGCTGAACCTCTGTATCGACCAACAGGGAGAATGTCGATCGACATAGAGGTTGGATGTCGACCGAAGGCAAGGCAGGAAGAAGAAGCTCGACATAGAGGTTGGATGACGTGCCACTCATCGTGTCGATCGACATGAAGGCCGAACAATAGTGAATCAACAAGGATGTTTGATGGACTCGACACATTGCATGTGTGTCGATCGACAGGCTCTCTGTCGATCGACACAGAAGCCGGAGAAGGAAATTTCACCCAATTTGGTTATTTTGGACATTTTAGCCCAATACCTTGAATAGATGTTTTCACTCATTTATAAATACTATCTCATTAGGGCTCAAAAATTGTCTTTAATTTCACTTTAAATATTATTGCATTGGAGTTTTTCCAAGACTTTCAAGGTTCCTATTGTTCTTGTAAGGTAACTTATGAATTTTAATAGAATGTTTGCATTATTTCTATCCATGTTTAGTGGCTAGAAACCCTAGCAGATTCAAGGGTTTGATAATCTTTTATGATGCATGTATTGATGATTCAACTCAATAAGCATGGTTTAATTTCTTGAGCTTAACTAATCGAATCTAGATTTAAAGAAGGATTGAGAGATGAATTTGACTCTAGGTTTGTAGTTATCAATTGAAGGACCGGGAGGTGAAAATTGGTAATAGGAAGAAGAAATTAAATACATTTGTTTTTTGTCTAAAAATGAAGATTCAAATTTTAGGATTTAACTAGATAATTATTGGGATTGACTAATTTTGTGTTCTTGAGACCGAGAAGAGATAGTCACATATTAGTAATCTAGGGTTTGATTGCCTAAACAAGGAATTTTATCCATTTGAATCTGAATTAATCCCCATTGCTGAGTTGATGAATTTTCCAGTGTTGATGAATTGATTATCTGCCTTGGAATCTGTATCTTTAAATTCTATTTTCAAAACCTTTACTTTTTCTACATTGTTATCTTTATATTCCAAAACCAAAACCCTTATTCGATTTACTCAAACAATTGTGGTTTGAAACTAAGGCTAGTACATATGATAGTCTCGTTATACAATCACTGTGGGTTCGACTACCTTCGGGTATTATAAATTTATTTGGCCACCACACTAAAATTAATCTGGTTATTTTACCGGTGATCATATAGCTCAAATGTGTATGTCCTATATAGGTTTATTTAGTTGTAGCAGGAGCTTACTCACTCACCAGTTTGGAGTTTCAGAACCAATTGGTAATTGACTGGCTTGATGTTACTGGGAACTGGCAAATTACCAGTTAAGGAGATCATCTACCAGTTTCCCAGTGTTAAAGTGAAGAAACTAGCGAGACCAAACTCACAAGAGACATGAAGTTAAAGACAACCGTAAGTAGGGGTGGGAATAGGCCAGGCCAGGCCAGGCTTTGGCCCGGAAGGCCTGAGCCTGCTACGAGTTTGATAGGCCTGAGCCTGGCCTATTATCTATGATAGGCCTCGAGATAGGCCTAGGCCTGGCCTTTTTAACGAAATAGGCCGGGCTTTTGGCCTTTTAAAAGCCTGTTCAAGCCTGTTTTATCATTTTTAAATTAGCATACATCAACAAATTAAAGTAAAATAAAAATGCGAACAAAATAAGTCCAAAATAGCAAAATATAAAACATAATGTTACAGCATCATCTTGATCAATATAAATTGCGACAACTTTATGTTGCAAAAAAATCACACTACAAAGCATAAATATCACACCACAAAAAATGCAAAGATAGGTTTCAAACTAAGTCCAAAATAGCAAAATAAAAAAAAATAATGTTACTGCATCATCTTGCTGCACACTCCTCAAACTAAGTCCAAAGCAAAATAGAAAAGACAAAGTTGCTGCACCCTCCTCAGCATGGCTCACAATAAGAGAAATTAAAAATAATTGTTGCTGCAGACAAAGTTGTTGCACCCTCCTTGCTCTTGTAATCTTGGACAATACCCTTCAAGAAGTAAATTATATACATTAGTCAAGTACGATATATTATTTTTAAAATTATAATAAAGTGCTTAAAGTAGTAATTGAAGTTAGACCTTCCTTTTTTGCAAACAATATTAAGCCAATCACTACCAATCTTCAAGCTCTAGGTCAATGTCCTGCAAAAAATAAATTATACACATTAGACAAATATAATGCTACATTTAAATTCATAATAAAAGAATTAAATTATACCTTCTTTCTTTGTAAACCATACTTGTTTCGAAGCCAATCACCACCACAAATGAGTGCTTCAATTGTATCTTCTTTCAAACTGGAACGATAATCATCAATGACTCTTCCTTCTACACTAAAAGTAGACTCCGAAGCAACCGTTGAGATAGGAATTGCTAGTATATCAGCTGCCATTTTTGATAAAATCTTGTACTTGTAGCTATAATTTTTCCACCACTCTATAGCACAAAAATTGCTAGGACTACCTTCAGGAATATACAAACTCTCATCAAGATAAGATTGTAATTCGGACTTTGATGGCGGCACTGCTTGAGTCTCACGAACAATGTTCATAATATGATCAAATCCAGTAAGCAAGGAAGGATTGTTTTGTTGTGTACATGAGGAGTTTCCAACATTTTGTCCTTCACCACCAGTACTACTAAGTGTCCCTTCCTCATTCATCTCAACATATTCGTTATATAACGATTCTAGAGAGCTTATCACCTTGTCAATATTGTCTTTACAGACACTTTCTGGAGTATATATCAATGGAAAACATATATTGACAAAATGAAACTTGCACCTAGGATCCAAAACACTAGCAATTGCCATCAAAAGATTGCACTCACCCCAATATTTGTCAAACTTCAGTTTCATTTGCATTGCCATCTCTCTCATAAATGCATCTCTATCAAGAACTGCTTTATCGATCTCTTGTTTCACTCTCCAAACTTCTGCAAGATACAAATTAGAAGTAGGATAATGAGTGCCTGAAATTATGTGAGTAGCAAGATTAAACACCTCCGTAAGTTGACAAACTTTCTTCACTTTCTCCCAATCTTCATCTGATGGCAAATAACTATAATGAGGCTCTCTTTCTTTATAAGCTGGATAAGCAATCTGAAACCTCGAAGCAACTGATAGCATATGGAATGTAGAATTCCATCTTGTTGGACAATCAAGCACAAGTTTTACTTTTTTCAAATTCTTTTGTTCTAAGACATCAGAAAAAGACTTCAACCTTGAGTCGTTGTGGTTGATGTATTTCACAGTTTCATGAATATTGTGAGTAATATCCTTAATCTTACTAAGACCATCTTGCACAATCATATTTAAGATATGTGCACAACATCTCACATGGAACAAAACACCATCAAGCACCAATTTACTATTAAGGGAAAGATTTTCTTTAAGAAGTCGAAGGCAAGAGTCATTGTAAGAAGCATTATCTACTGTAACAGAAAACACTTTACTCTCAATCCCCCAAGTCTTTAGACATTTAAAAATGGCATTTGCCACATCAATCCCTCTTCTAGGAGCTGGCACTTTCACAAAGCTCAAAACTCTCTTTTGAAGACTCCAATTTACATCGATAAAGTGAGCAGTTAAAACCATGTACTCAGTCACCTGATGGTTTGATTTCCACATATCAGTGGTTAAACTAATCTTGCTCACATTTGCTAACAAAGCCTTCAATTCTTTCTTCTCTGTCTCATAGATTGTCATGCAATCATTTCTCACTGTTTTACGTGAGACCTTTTGAAATTCCGAATTCGCATACTGAAATCCCCACATCCAAATTTGATCCTCAACAATGCTAAATGGATACTCATGAACCATGATCGATGTAGCAATGATTTCTCTCATTTTTTCATTAGAGTATCTTTTTCCCGGAACTAAAAAGGGATTGACAGTAGAATTAGAAGGCTTAAAAGGAAGCATAGGTTGTTTCATTGATGTTTTCATGTGCAACTTCCTTTGCAAACAAGATTCTATGTGTCTTCTCAAATGACTAGTGCTAGCCCCTTTCCCCCCGGTAGCAAATCTAGTTTTGCAATACTTGCAAACAGCCTTCTTTCCTACTTTAGGAATATCAACCTCATCAAAATCATTCCAAACTGTTGATGTCTTAGGCCTTTTTTTCTTTATGATAGACTCCTCCTCATTTATTTCTTGAACCTCTATGTTTTCACTATCAATTCTACTATTTTCTGCCTCACTTGATTCATTATGTGCAAGCAAATCATTATTCTCCATTTCATTTGACATTTTTCCTATTAATCAAAGTGAAAAGTAAACATGACTTCAATATTTATTTAAATAAACACTCTTAATTCAAACATCCACACCATTAACCACAACTTGCCCAAAAATGTAATGACAATGACATGCAAAATAAAAATTAATAAATAACATTGCTCTGCCTCTATAAATGTAGGAATGCATATATATCTTATCACAACAAGACGAATAAGCAAATATATAACAAGAAAAAAATCGAGTAATAACCAATTTAAAAGAATACAAAACCATCCCATTTTTTCAAAGTTATTCAATCGAAGCACCTCATGCTTTAATTTCTAGTTATTAATAATGAGATTAACATATTCTTTTTACATGCGTTATTAAATATAAACATATACTAATGGAAACATGGAGAAGTAATTTGATTGATCTCGTTTGACACCTTGACAGAAGAGGAATTTTCAGAAGTCAAACTAGTCATGCAGAAGATTCCAAATTAACCACAAATGCCCTTTTGCAACACCCCAAAACAGAGAATAGACGAAAACAGGGAAAGAAACCCCCTCCCTCCTCTCTCTCTTCACTCCCTCTATTTTCTCTCTCATTTGTTGTCCTATTTATCTCTACCATATCTTCTTTTTCTTTCTCTCTGCCTGCTCACGTTATCTTTCTCCTCCCACAATACTATTCACACCCACTACACATAAATTTTAATTTGCATCTAGGTGTATATCTTTACTAATTTATACATGCTTGGTTTTGTCTAATTAAATGATATAAATGAGAGAGGAAGAATGCAAAACAAAAAGCTAACCTGGAATGGATCACCGCAGCAGCGCGAAGCGAACAGAGAAAACTCAAATTAAAGAACCCCAAAACGGTTTTGTTCCTGAATTTATCAGATTCACCAACAATTCAAGAAACGTACAAAACAATATAAAGCCTCAAAGCGAATTACAAATAGAGAAACAAACCAAAAGCAGGAATCTCTGCAGACTGCAACAACAAATGCACAGCAACTCGACACAAAATCTCGCTCAATCGCTTGGAAACAGCAGACTACGAGTTCGTGAGAGGGAGAGGGAGCGGGGCACTGGGAACTAATGCAAGCGGAAGCGGGGCGCCGGAAAATTAAAGTTGAAACCCTTCTTCCCGTTCTCCGTCGATCGTGAGACTGCGAGTCCGCGACAAATAGAGATGAGTGGCGCACCCTGCACCCTGTCGCTGATAGTCTGATAGTTTAGGGTTTAATTTTGTTATGTATTTTTTTTCTAAATTATATTATATTATTTATAATATATATATATATATATATATATATATATATATATATATAACAGGCCGGCCTATCAGGCTATATAGGCCTAATGTTAGGCCTAGGCCCGAGCCTATTTACACATATAGGCCTTGTCGAAAGCCTGAGCCTAGCCTTTTAAACAAACAGGCCAGGCCAGGCCAGGCCCAAAACAGGCCAGGCCGAAGGCCCCTGTCGGGTAGCCCGGCCTATTCCCACCCCTAACCGTAAGCTTTTAAAGAGCAGACTTAACGACAAAGGAATCTCCAGCCTACATCATAGAGAGACAAAAGATCAAGTGTCGTATGAATCAATGAGTCTGGATTCCTAAGACTGGGAAAAGAGTTGTTCTAAGACAAGAAAGAAAACCTACCTACCATTGTACATCGTACAGTACTGCAGGGAATTGTTAGAACATCACATTGATCAGATCTAATTTATCTCAAACAACTACATTTCGAATCTCTCAAGACCTTTGCCTATAAATAGAGGAGACGATACACATAGAGAAGGTTACCTCAACAAAAACTAGAACTTACGATCGAGTTATACATACGAAGTCACGAACTACAAACAATTAAGCAATTCTCAAAGATCTCAAGCTCTCGTAACTCACATATTCTTAGATATGAGACTCTTAGCATTCTACTAAAGTTACCCACTGGAGTTCCTACTGTCTAAGTAAGAATCCGAAGAGAGTGTCTAAATCCCTTGAGATACTCAAGTTTTACTTCTAAAACCACTCAACCTATCCGTTCTGGGAAAAACTCAGCCATCCAGCCTTCTAGGTGGTGGCTGTGCGACTTGTTCGCACATCAAGCTGAGCAACCAAGTACAAGGTGGACTAGACGATTGAGCATACATCTGGTGGACGAAAGAGCTACCCGCGACTGCAAAAAATTGGTATCGTTGTAACTTGATCTAGTGATTTCCAACTCATGTGGTTGAAGAGTGGACATAGGAAATTTGACTTCAAAATATCCTTATATTTTACCTGTTTTGCTTATTTATGTTCTTTATTTGAAGTCCAACTACTGATTTAGTTGTTGGTGAATATTCTCTGAATTTGACTAAGTATTGAGAATAAACGACTCTAATAAATTTTCATATAACAAAACTTACTAGAGAACTAGTCAGTTTCGAAGCTCAAATTGT
Source organism: Plectranthus barbatus (assembly GCA_026898455.1). Lineage (NCBI taxonomy): Eukaryota > Viridiplantae > Streptophyta > Magnoliopsida > Lamiales > Lamiaceae > Plectranthus > Plectranthus barbatus. The sequence goes on from JAPKLW010000002.1 coordinate 648,398, forward strand.
AATATTTTCCGCTCCGAGGTTAGCCCTTTAATTTGGGACCAACAAGTGATATCAGAGCAGTTGATCTTCACGATAAACTACTTTGAGTTTCTTTGGATCGGATCCATTCTTTGCGATCTTTTTATTAGCGAGAACATTCCTATAAAGGATTAAAGATGAACAATACCAAACTTCCTTAATTTTTTTTGTGGAAAAATGTTAGGTCTTTTTATACTAATATAATTTATTACAATGTGTATATATTTGACTTATCTCATATCTGTTAACAAACATACTTGCGAGAACAACATAATCCTCTTTTCTCGTCGATAGGGAGATTATACGGCATGTAGGAGATCACAAAAGACCGTATGGATCATTTGACCTAGTGAGATATAAAACATTAATAGGGATAAGGGCCAATTTAACCCTTCAACTATTCAAGCACGATCAAATCAGCCGCTCTGTGGCTATGTGTAGTCCTATTTATAGAGGACTTTCTCCGACATTTCAAATTTCTGCCCATTAGACACATAATTCCAGTCGTTAGACTCATGCAAGATGTTGTCCAATTGTAGCCTATGCCGTAGGTCTGCTTTGCTTTGTCAGTATAATATACACTAACTTTGTGTCAAACTAAGTTTCAGTTATGAGGAATCCAAGTTTGGATATCCTCGTACTGACATTTACTTGTGCATGAATATGCCGAAGTTTGACCGAGCTTTGATGTCTTCGAATAGCTTGTGCTTTAAAGGTAGAGGTTCTTATACTAACTTCCCAAGATCAGTATAGCTAGCCCTCATACTGACCTCCCATAGTTAGTATGGTTGACCCTTATACTGACTGCCCACAGTCAGTATCGAAATCATACTGACTTCTCCTGGTCAGTATGGAAAACCCTCATACTAACTTCTCTTAGTCAGTATGGGAAAGCCCTCATATTGACTTCTCCTGGTCAGTATGGAAACCCTATACTGAGTACCCTAACTCAGTTTTGGTCAAGGCTATGCTTTGTGAAAACCAAGTTTCTAGGTGTGCAGTTCTTCAGTTCTCGAGCATCTCCTATGCTCGGTCTTCAGCCTAAGTTCTATTACAACTCGATTGATCCTATACAATGATTATAATTTTAGAACTCTAGAAACTGAAAAATTGACTAAGATGGCTTTTACAATCTTTGACCCACCAAAACATAAAAAGTAAGGAATGATTTCTCTAACAAAAATCCTAACAATTTCTCCCTTTTTGGTTTGGTCAAAGTCATCTTTAACCTAAGCTGATGAAGTGTGGATAACTTTTGAGTTTTTACAAATTTGACAAATAGTCACATAAACTCAAAAGAGTTCGCCCTCAAAGTCAGCTTTCTACTTAAGATCTTCTCCTTATAGATTAGGAGATATGTTGCTCGATTGATTTTCAAGTCAGTTTAGAGCAATTTTAATCTTAATTAGGAGAGAGTTAGAAGCCCGCTGATTAGACTGGAGTGTGTAAGTTCAGCATATGAAGAGTGAAGACCTTTGTTGGACAATAAGAGATTGTCATCAACAAGTCAATTCATCCTTTAATATATTTATTACAATTACAGGGATAAACTAACTAAAAAGAAACTTATTACAGAACTATTATAATTCTATACTAGGCTGCTTCCGGTCTTCATATTCTTCAAACTAGCTGTTGCTGTAGTCTATACAATGAGGGATCTAGTTTGATATTTTGACCAGTTTTCTAAGAATTCCCTCATGCCGACTTTCAACAACGATTGCGGAGGTAGTGCTGCTGAACATTTTGTGGGAGGGAAAGATCAAATATAACCTCCTCCCACCTCAGGGCTTCTTACGTAGATAAGAAGTACTCTAGGTGGCCATGCCCCGTTGTTGGCATGTCACCAAATAGCAGTCGTGAGGTATATGACTTGTAGAAGGAGACAACAACGGTAGAAGATATCTTATAATTTCTTCTATTCCTTCTACAATCTCTTCATCCTACTCACGCTGCAATTTCTGATGTCTTTTGTACCTTCTATACTTCTTTTCCCCCTCTTTGACCCCCACCCAAAAAGGGTAGTGAGGTTATGTTTGGTGGCTTGGGCTCTTTTGCCATTTTGCAAGATCGAAGGAAAATTTTGGATGAAGACGAAGTATAAACTTGAAGTGAAGGGTTCGACAATGGAGAAAGGAGAAAGTGCTTCACAAAGAAAATAGATGACCCTATTTATAGCAGAGAAATGTCAAATAAAATAAGAGTAAGTGTACTGTAAGACCTTTCGGTTTCTTGATTTTCGGCAACGATTGGGATACATTGCCTCACAATGCGCGTTTTGAGATTTGACTGGAGCGACGTGGGAAGGGAAATTATCCACGTGTCAAATCCTAATTCATCAATGTAAGATACGCATTAATAGCATTGTAACCAATGTGATCGCCTTTGGAATTTGAAATCCCGCCTTTCGAACTGACTAAGAGTCAGTTTCTAAACTGAGAGTTGGAACTCAGTTTAAATCCGCATCCGTCCTTCAGAAATATTCTAAGTGTCAAAACCAAAACTTAGTTTTCTTCAGCAAATCAGTTAGAAACTTTGTTTAAGTAAGTTTCGACTTCCTTTGGATGCCTCTGGAAATGATTTCTTCTCCTCTTGGTTATGTGAAGAGCTTCATACTTTGTTGCGTAGACACCACTTAAAGGTGTAATATTCAATGATTGAATAAGTATGAAGTCTTCATGCTGAGTGACATACCAAGTCTATAACACTGAGAGTTTGAACTCAGTTTTATTCTGCATTTACTCTTCTTCAATAAAGATCTCGTCGATCTCCAATAGACCAAGTTCGATGCAAAGCTCCTTGAATCTGGACTCATGGAGTGGTCTGGTGAAGATGTCCTCTAGTTGATCTTCAGTTCGGATATACTCTACGGACACATCTTTCTTTTCAACATGATCTCTAAGGAAGTGATGCCTTATGTCGATGTGCTTGGTTCTGGAATGGTGAACTGGGTTCTTTGTGATGCACATTGCACTGTTATTATCACAATAGATAGGTACACACCCAATTTCAACTTCATAGTCAAGCCATTTTTGCTTGATCCAAAGCACTTGAGCACAACAACTTACGACCGCAACATACTCAGCTTCGGTTGTAAACGTGGCGACTAAGTGTTGTTTCTTGCTAAACCAACTTACAAGCTTGTGACCTAGGAACTGACACATTCCACTTGTGCTCTTCCTGTTGATTTTGTATCCTCCAAAATTTGAATTTGAATAAGCATTTAGAGTAAGCTCGTCAGTTTTTGGATACCAAATACCTAATGACTCTGTCCCTTTGAGGGATTTGACTATTCTTCTGGCAACCTCCATGTGCGACTTCTTAGGATTGGCTTGAAACCTCGCACATACTCCAACTGAGTAGGAAATATCTGGCCTACTCGCAGTTAAGTATAAGAGTGACCCAATAATGCCTTTGTACATAGTTGGGTTGACTGTACCACTTTCTTCATCAAGATTAATTTGAGCACTTGGGCTCATCGGAATCCTCAAGGGCTTCGTCTTCTCTGGACATAACTTGCTGATCAAGTCCTTTGTGTACTTCTTCTGGTTGATGAGGATTCCTCCTTCGGATTGAATGACTTGAATACCTAAAAAGTAAGTCAGTTTACCCATCATGTTCATCTAGAAGTTTCTTTGCATAAGTTGGGCAAACTTTTCGCACATCTTCAAGTTTCTGCATCGAATATAATATCATCAACATAGATTTGCACTAGAAGGATATTTGATCCATCCTTAATCCTGAACAATGTTGTGTCGATTTTCCCTTTTGGAAACCATTCTTGAGGAGAAACTGAGACAACGTCTCACACAAAGCTCTAGGTGCTTGCTTTAACCCAAAGAGAGCCTTCCTCAGTTTGTAAACATGATTTCCTTCTTAAAAGCCAGGGGGCTTTTCCACGTATACTTCTTCTTTGAGCTCCCCATTTAGAAAGGCACTCTTCACATCTATCTGGAAAACTGTGAAGTTGTTGTGAGCTGTATAAGCAAGGAATAGTCGAATAGCTTCAAGTCTAGCCACTGGAGCAAAAGTCTCATCGAAGTCGATCCCTTCATATTGAGCATACCTCTTTTCTACTAGCCTTGCTTTATTATTTACTATATTCCCCGTCTTGTCTCTCTTGTTCTTGAAAACTCATTTGGTGCCGATAACTGACTAATGATTTGGTCGATCCACCAAGTACCAAACTTCATTTCTTTTAAACTCAGCAAGCTCCTCTTGCATGGCATTGATCCAGTCAGTTGACTTCAGAGCATCTTCGATCTTTGTAGGTTCTGATTCTTGAGAGATAAAAAAGTGAGCAATGTGCTTCCTTGTCTCGTGCGAACTGAGTTGGCAACAATATCTAGCACGACTTCCTCGGGATGGTTTCTGAACCATTTCGGCTTCTGGAGTTGAGTAACTTCAACAGGTTGAACGAATGCTCCAGGATACTTAGTACCGTCTGCTCCCGATACTGTAACTTGAACTAAGGTTGATTCCACCATGGTTATACCATGTGGGACATGAACTTGATCTTCATCATCTGGACTGAAATCTCCTTCTTCAGTGGTGACTTCCATAAACTGCGTTCCTTGGTCTTCAATTTGATCGATGTAAAATCCTGCATACAGATTATAGCACAGAGCAAATAAATTTATAATAACCCAGAGGTTGTCGAACCCACATGGATAGTGCTGCGAAGGAAAATCATGTACTAAATGTAGTTTTCAAAACCTTTGTTTAGGCAAATCAATTGTAAGGGTTTTGGGTTTTTTAAGACAAATAATTAAAGAAATAAAATTCAAATATTAAAAAGCACAGATTCTAGGGAAATCTACCAATCTGATCAACATGCAAGAAACAAATATTCAAACCTAGAAAAGATATTTTTGGTGGAAAATCTGTTAGTGTGGAATCAATTCCTTGGTCGGGCAATTAAATCCTAAATTATCAACTAGTGATTATCTCCTCTCGGTCTTAAAAACACCAGTTATAATTTCATAAAGATTCAGATTAATCCTACAATTGAAATCTTCTTAGTCGGACAGATAATCAAAAGTATTAAATCCTAACTTCCTATTACTAACCTTCACCTCTCGGTCCTTCGATTAATAACTGTAACCTACCTCAATCTTCTTCTCTGATCCTTCGATGAGAATAGACTTAAAACAAAACATAGGATTTAAACCAGTTTGAATTATTGAATCAAACATGCATCACAGATGGAGAAACCCTAGAACCTGTTTAGGGTTCTAGCCTAACATATTAAAGAAAGACATTGCAAGGAAAATTAAAGATTGCATTAAAGAACAAGAATTCTAAAAAACTTAGAATAAAACTGGAATCTCAAGATAAAAATTCCAACAAAAACCATAACCTCTAATTCCGAGCTATTCAAGATTTTATATAGTGGTAGGGTTGAGGCCTTGGATGGTATCTTTTCTCCAAAATTCGTCTATCTCACTAATTGGTATCATTCCTTATTTTAAATCATGGACACGTGCAAATTAGGTCTTCTGATTGTGCATCTCGACCGGGATAAGGTCTGCCACGGCCGGGTTGAATTCTTGCACCACGGTCGAGATCATCTTCAACTCGGTCGAAACAGAACACTCTCCTCTGGCGAATTCCTTCATCTTCTTGACCAATTCTTCACTTTTCATCACTTTTTCTTGCAAAACCATGCACAACAAGCATACTACCTTCCACTATACACTCATGCTCAATTTATGTAAGAAAACAAACTAAAATGCATAAAAGAAATAAGAAAACAATGCGATAAGTGAGTAGAAATATGAGCTTATCAAATCCCCCAAACTTAAACGCTTGATTGTCCTCAATCAACAAAAGAAAGAATCAAAAGCTCAAGCAGATGAGAAAACAAAGCCTCACAACATTCATCACATTCAAACTCGTAAATCTACTAAACCTCAGCATTTAGAAAGAATCAGAGAATCAGTAAACTATGGAAGACTCACTGGAAAGTGTTTAACTCATTCACTCAAGTGTTTAGGATAAAATGAGTTCACACAAAAGTCATGCAAATCATGTTCCACCATAGGCTTGCAAATATTCTAAATCTCCACTGCAATTATGTGCACACAAGTTTAAGATCAGAAAGGACTTTATTCAAGGTTGTAATGTAGGCTTTTTAGTGAAAGGTAGGAAAATATTTGGCCAAGTGACTTAAATCAACTGAGTTCGCGACTCTCATCAAATCAAAACCACTATCTATTAATATCCACCTATCTCCTATAATATTCAACACCAACCAAGGCTCTTTTATTCTCTTTTTTTTCTTTTCTTTCACATACATCCTTTTATGCTCTAAACAAATTTTGATTATATATTTGAGCTTATAAGGACTAACAAACACATCTAAACACCTTTTTTTTTCATTTTCTATATATATATATATATATATATATATATATATATATATGTATATATTTTAGAGCCCAACCTTCTCTTTTGTTTTCACAATTTCTACTAATATCTTATCCTTCCTCAGACAACTCCCAACCCATCTCATAGACAAGAGTTGATTCCCCTATCCTTTTCCAACTCATAGACAAAGAAAGAAAATTCACAGGCTCAAAAGGGCTGACTAAGGATAAATATTTAATTAGGACAGTGTATGGGATAAATAGGCTAAACAAAGATGGCCTAAAATCATTTCCTAAACCTGTGCACACTTAGCAGTCTTGAAAAAGAAACAAAGCAAGTTCTAGAGATACTCAATAATGCAGACAATCTCACAATCGAAATTCAGGCTAAAAAACTCACACTTGGGACAATTTTCTTCCATAGTAAACATCAAATCATCATCCACATCATGCCAAAGCAAGTATCAAAACAAGTAATCCTATGGTTTTCACATTCATAGGCATTCTCAACCACTATCACAATCAATGCAAACCAAGTCAATCAATTCAAATCTTGCATTAAAGTCCTAGGGTTCAATCATGCTCAAATTCCCACAATTCAATTTATTCAAAAATTTACCCATGCAGAAATTTAGATAAACCAAGTAAAAGATAGAAAATTAGTTTCAAAAACCCCTAAATCTTCATCCCCCCAAACTTATTCGAAAATCAGAGAGAATAAGTTTGGAAATCAGATTCAAAGTTTGAAACTGTACCTCAACTGTTGGTCTCAGACACCAACTTTTTATCCGCCTTCTTCAAACCTCTGACTGACGTGGATTTGTGTCTACTGGCATTCCATCTCGGCCGTGTCAAGTTCTATCTCGGCCGGGATGGAGCCTTCTTGTCGACCTCCTTTTCGGCCGAAGTGTTCCACGACTCGATCTTCTGTCTCGACCGTGGCATGCTCTGCCTCTGTCGAAACAGACTTCAATTCATTTCTTTTTGAAAGACAATAAGACAAGTAAAAGCAGCAAAATAGAAATAAATCAAAATTAATTAAATAATACAAAAACACAATGGGTTACCTCCCATTCAGTGCCTTATTTACCATCATGGCTCGACTCAGTATCAGCTCACCAAGGCGGTCAAGTCCAGACTCGACCCCTTGAATCTATAATGAAGGCCCGGTGGTTCCGAATGATGGTGGTGTACTTGGAGTGAGGCAGCTTAGTTGCCGATTTCACTGCTCCCTTTTCTCGTTCCCACCGGATGGCTTCTTCTTCTTCTTCTGGAGTCTCGTCATCTTCTTCTTCATCTTCAGTGGTTGTGATCTGGTTGCATTCCCCTTTCCTCTTGTTCTTGTCTATGCAGAAGGTGATAGATTCTTCATTTCCTCTCAAGGTGATTTCCCCCTTCTAGCAGTCGATCAGGACACCAGCTGTGTCGAGGAACTATCTTCCTAGGATCACCGGAGTGTTGGCATCTTCCTTCATGTCATGGATGATGAAATCTGCAGGGAAAATTAAATGACCAACACGAATCAAAACATCCTCTACAATACATTTGGGCTTGGACACAAATCGGTCCGCCATTTGGAGGGTAATTGTAGTGGCTCTCATCTCCCATTTCTAGCTTTTTGTAGATGGACCAGGGCATCGGGTTGATGCTTGCCCCGGTGTCACATAGCACATTCTGGAATTCTTTGCATCCGATCTCAATAGGTATCGAGAAGCATCCTGGGTCAGACCTCTTGATTGGGATCTGCTTCTGCAGAAGTAGGCTGCACTCCTCATGAATCCTCACAGTTTCATTCTCCACGAACTGTTTCTTTTCACTCATCAATCTCCTGAGGAACTTCATGTATCCTGGTATCTCCCTGAGAGCTTCAACAAGAGGTATGTTAATGTTCACTTTTTTCAAATTTTCAACAAAACAAGTGACTTTAGAATCTTCCCTTTTCTTTGCGAATCTCTGCGGGAAAGGCATAGGGGGTACCGGATCAACTCTCCTTTCTTCTTTCTCCCTTTCTTTCTCGCCCAGCATGGGCCTCTGTTTCGATCGAGATGCATCTGTCTTGGCCGTCCTACTACTGCTCTTCTGCCCCGGCCGTTCTTGGCTTGTCTCGGCCGTGCAGCTCTTTGCCTCGACCGGGATGGGAATCATCTCGGCCAAAACAGATAGGTCTTCCACGAGATTTTCCTCCTCTGTTTCACTCACTTCTTCTTCCAGGCTGCTCGGGCCTTCGTACTTCCTTCTGAATTGCAGCTAAATTGTATTTACTGACTTTGCCTTTGCTGGAGTTGTCTAAGTTGTGCTCGGATGTTGCCCCGGCTTGTGCTGAGTACCCAAGGTGGTGGCTATCTGACTCACTTGGGTGTCTATCATCTGTAAATGCTTTGTCGTCAATTGCATGTGATTGGCCATCCCTTTGACTTCGTTCTCCACTTTGCCAAATCTATTGTCCGAGCTCTTGATGAACTTTTCCAATGTCTCTTTTTGCACGAACTTATTTTTCTCCACGGTCACTCCTCCAGTACCTACATCAAAACTAGGTGGAGGATGCTCTGCAGCAGAGGGGTTAGAATAAGAAAAACCTGGGTGAGATAGCCTATGGTTTAAATGATACCCTTGATTGCCTCGGTAGTTATTCTGAGAACCACCGCCAATGTAGTTCACCTCCATTCCTGTAGTTCCAGACGAACTGCTAGCACCCCGGTTGATGTAGTCGGCCTCCACCAGAACAATTGCCATACTCGGCTCAATAGCAGTTGCAGCTTTTGTAGGGATTTTCAGTGAACCGAATCACAAAAACCCATGTGAACCGGATCGATTTATGGATATTGCATATAATCTAAATTCACAAGAACCTAGCATGCTGCTATGAATTTAATTCGATTCGTGGATTATCGAGTTTACCTGAACTTTGTCAATTCTGTACCGATCTTTCGCGTTTGAATTCCAAAACTTGAATCAACCACGCAATATTAATTAAATCTGCGGAAATAGAAATTAGATAGATTTTAACTTCAAGATTTAATTAAACATAAGAGAAAAGAAGAAAATCTGTTCTCCAGATTAGATCTTCAGGGCTGTATCCCAATGCTGTTTAGATCTGCTACTGGTGAGGATTCCACAGATCTGTGATGTAGGCCAGAGGCGAAAATTCCTTCTCCTCCCTCTACAGGTGTGCCGCCCAGCTCTCTCTCTCCTTAGGGTTTTGACTGATTTGTATTATGATCAAGGTGGCTAGGGTTTCAGAGAGAGAGGGGTCTATTTATAGACCTAGGGTTTTATCCCTAATGGGCTACTGAGCTCCATTCAGCATATATTACTTGGGCCAGACCTGGGACCTAATGCAAATAATAAAGTGGGCCTATAAATTAATTAATTCCCATGTCCACAACCCAGGACACAATTAATTAATTAATATTAATTCTTTTTCACCACAGAATTCATACTGACCTACCCCTTTACTACCACGTTATGAGAACGGGTTGCATTAATTGAGAATCCCCATATTTAAGGTTACTGGACATTCATTAATTAATCGGAGCTTCTGACAAGCTCTATCTACAATTAATTAATATCTTATTATTCCTGAGTAGTACCACTCAATCCTTATCACTCGTGCCTGAACTTAATCAGCCTGCAGGACTTTGGCATGATGAATGTCATTGAGCTCCTCAGGGAATGTCCCCATCCTATTACTCGAATATGGTTACCTAAACCCAATCTCAGGCGGTACTACACGAACTGTTGTTACCCAAGATGCGGATATACGAGCACGTTACTCAGGCTCTCCACCATGGCAAGTCAAAGCAACAGTCAACCCGTGCAAACCCCTGAACCTTCGTTAGGGTTTGGACTCGATCAATATCGAGATCTTGTATTTGCTGATGTCAGACAGTCGAATACATCTCACTGTGGTCCATCAATATGCCACCCTTGCATGCCAGCATGTCAAGTAACCAAGACAGACTACTTATTCCGACAATGCCGCAGCCATCCGGACAGACGTATCCTCATATGCTGTCTCGGCTGTGATAGGTTTATGTCTCACTAGGTCAAGTGATCATACTGTCTTCCGCGATCTACTATACGCCATATGATTGTCCCTATCGGTGAGACAAGAGGATACCATTGTTACATACATGTAAGATTGTTTGACAGATAGGAGAAATAAACCATTGTATACTCATTATAATAAATGCTTTCAGTATACAAAACCCATCAATCTCCCACTTATACTCAAAGCATAACTAAGCTATTACAGAGTATACAGACCGTCAATCTAGCCTGCTATCTCTTTAACCACTGTCAGTGGTCCGCATCCACCTCAGACCCAGCTCACGAATATGTCTTTCGTAAAATTTCTGTGGCAATCTCTTTGTAAATGGGTCAACAAGGTTGTCCTTAGTGTCAATCTTCTTGATCAGCAAATCACCTCTCGATACGATTTCTCGTATGATATGGTACTTTCTCTCTATGTGTTTGTTTGGCCTGTGAGACCGCGGTTCCTTTGAGTTAGCCACTGCACCAGAGTTATCACAATAAATTGTGATGCTCCTCCGCAAACTCGGAATCACGCCCAACTCCAAAAGGTAGATCCTGAGCCATACCCCCTCTTTCGAGGTATTGGAGGCGGCGACATATTTCGCCTCCATGGTGGAGTCAGCAATGCGTTTCTGCTTTGAGCTCATCCAAGATACAGCTCCACCTCCCAGGGTAAACACATATCCTGAGGTCGATTTCTTCTCATCCTGGTCCCCTTGGAAATCCGAGTCTGTATAACCCACAGGGATAATATCCTCACTTTGATAAACTAGGCAATAATTCCTAGTTCTCTTCAAGTACTTGAGGATGTGCTTTACCGAGTCCAATGCGCCTGTCCAGGGTTAGACTGATATCTTGCTACCATGCCAACAACATAACAAATATCAGGCCTGGTACACAGCATCGCATACATGAGGCTACCCACCGCCGAAGCGTATGGTACAAGACTCATCTCATCTTTCTCCCGCTGTATCTCATGACACTGCCCACTAGAAAGATGAACGCCATGTCTGAAAGGTAGCAAGCCTTTCTTGGTGAGTTGCATGCTGAACCGGGCTATCATAGTATCCACATAGGATGCCTGGGATAAGCTCAACATCCTTCTCTTACGATCTCGTAAGACCTTAATCCCAAGGATGTAGCCAGCTTCTCCCAAATCCTTCATTTGGAACTGTTCGGATAACCAAACCTTGATTTCCGACATCACTCCCTCGTTGTTTCCAAATAGGAGTATGTCATCAACGTAAAGTGCAAGGAAAACCATGCTCCCACTGACAGAAAGTCGGTAAACACAACTTTCGTTTTCCAACTGTGCAAATCCATAGGATTTAATCACATCGTTGAAACGTAAGTTCCACGACCTTGAAGATTGATTAAGTCCATATAAGGACTTCCTAAGCTTCCAGACAAGATGTTCTTCGCCCTTGCGTATGTGACCCTCGGGTTGCTGCATATAGATGTCCCTACCTTATTCAAGGTAACCGTTTAGAAAAGTGGTTTTGACATCCATCTGCCAGATCTCGAGGTCTATATGTGCAGCTATGGCAAGGAGTATCCGGATGGTTTTCAGCATGGCTACAGGTGAAAAGGTTTCGTCATAGTCAATGCCCTCTTTCTAACTATAACCCTTTGCCACCAGCCTGGCTTTGAAAGCCGTAACCTTTCCATCCGCCCCTTTCTTTCTCTTGTATACCCATTTGCACCCTATGGCCCTAAAGCCATCCGACAAATCAGTTTTCTGGTATACATCCATAGCAGTTATGAATTCAATTTCGGAATCCATGGTGACACGCTATTTTTCAACATCCTTGTCCTGCACTGCCTCTTCGTAAGTGATCGATGCTAAATCTGCATACAAATTATAGCAAAGGGCAAATAAATTTATAAGACAACCCAAGGGTTGGTCGATCCCACAGAGATAGTGCAACGATGGAGAATCATATACTGAACATGGTTCTCAGAACTTTTGTTTGGGCAAATCAAAGTTGAGGTTTTTGGTTTTTTCAAAAGAAATATTTAAAGAGGGAAATTCAAATAATAAAAAGCACAGATTCCAGGGAAATCTACCAATCTGATCAACTTGCAAGAATTAAATATTCAAACCCATGAAACACAATTTTGGTGGAAAATCTTTTATTGTGGAGTTAATTCCTTGGTCGGGCAATTAAAACCTAAATTACTAATTAGTGATCTATCTCCTCTCGGTCTCAAAATACACCAATTAATCAATTTCATAAAGATCTATATTTTCCTACAATTAAAATCTTCTTGGTCGGACAGATAATCAAAAGTATTAAACTCTTACTTCCTATTATCGATTTTCACCTTTCGGTCCTTCAATCAATAACTAAAACCTATTCCAATTTTCATCTCTCGATCCTTCAATTGAAAATAGATTTAAAATAAAATCAAAGAGTTTAAACCAATACAAGGGTTTGAATAAATAAATCTAAACAAGCATCACAGATGGAGAAACCCTAGAACCTGTTTAGGGTTCTAGCCTAACATATTGAAGAAAAACATTGCAGGGAAAATTAAAGATTGCATTAAAAAGTAAAGGTTTAACAAATAAAAGTAAAGAGGAATTCTAACAAAACTTAAAGAAAACAGAAAATAAAAGTGTAAAAACTGTAAAGGGGAAGGTATAAGATTAAAAACTTTTGCGTCTGAACTCCGATTGATCCGATTCCAGTTGCGTTGGAAAGCTAACTCAAAGATCTGTCAAATTACATGCTACATTAGCTCAGATTCCATCGGTGGAAGAATTTGTGACTGTTTCTTTGAACATCTGCTGCTTTCGGTACGGGTTCTCCATTGGATTTGGCCTAAAACCTGCGAAATCTTACCATGACAAGCATAACACCCTCTAATATATACTTATGCTCAGTTTATTCAAGAAAACAAACTAAAATGCATAAAAGAAAAGAAAAACAATGCGATAAAAGAGTAGAAAAACGAGCTTATCAGTAAGTCAGTGGGTCAGAGTCCTCATGTCCGTCTTCCGGGATCAAGTCCAAAGACTCACCCACGAACATGTACCTTTCTGGCTTGAAAATAACTCTCCCACTACGACGAGGCTTCGGTGCCATGTCAGTAGTAGGTGCAATTGCTTGTGGTTCTGCACCTTGCACTGAAGAACGTGTCTGTGGTGCTGTACCTCTCACAGGTGCACCCACATCTACACATTCCCCTTCCCTTGGAATCGTATTCTCGTTTTCAATTTCTTGAAGAACGATATCACTCCTTGACTTGTGATTACTCACATACTCGTCCTCCAAGAATCTAGCGTTGGTGCTAACAACGACTTTCTGACTCTCAGGACAGTAAAAGTAACCACCTTTCGTTTGCCTGGGATACCCTATAAACAACATTACTTTTGACCCGCTTTCTAACTTATCAGGTTCCTTCGACAGTACGTGTGCCGGACAACCCCATACTCTAAACTTGCACAAACTCGGTTTGCGACCAAGGAAGAGCTCAGAAGACGTCTTAGGAACTGAATTAGAAGGCACCATATTTAACACGTAAGCTGCTGTTTCCAATGCGTAGCCCCAAAACGAAATTGGTAAGTTTGCATAACTCATCATTGATCTTACCATCTCTAGAAGAGTCCTATTTCTTCTTTCAGCTACACCGTTTTGCTGGGGAGTACCCGGTGCAGTCCATTGGGATGTAATCCTGTTATCTGACAAATATTGCAGGAACTCGTTACCGAGGTATTTGCCACCGCGGTCAGATCGCAGTGACTTGATAGTTTTCCCGAACTTCTTTTCTACCTCAACCTTGAACTCTTTGAATTTCTCAAAGCATTCAGACTTGTAGTGAAGCAGGTAAACATATCCGTACCTTGAGTAGTCGTTAATGAAAGTGATGAAGTACTCGTACCCTCCACGAGCCTGCGTGGACATCGGTCCACATAAGTCAGAATTGATAAATTCCAACACTTCCTCTGCTCGCGACTGACTAGCCTTGAAAGGCCTAGTTGACATCTTGCCCTCGATGCAGATTCGCAGACTTGATAGGGTACAGCCCGGACTAAGTCCAATGTACCGTCAACTGCAAGTCGCTGATCCGCTTCAAGCTGATGTGACCCAGTCTCAAGTGCCAGAGATATGTAAGATCCTCATCAGAAGAAGTAAGTTTTCTCTTTCTAGGATTATCAATTACGGATGAATTACATGCAATACTTGCGGAAGACTTATGATTACAGTTAATAACACAGAGAGAATTATTCAGCATCCCACGATAGATAATACCGTTATTACCAATGATAGAAACAACACTATAAAAAATAACTTAATATCCATCAACATAAAGTTTGGAAACTGAAATAAGGTTTCGCCGAAAATCCAGCACGTACAAAACATCTCTCAAAGTTAAAATAGAATCATCAAAGTACAAGGTGAAATCCCCAATGGCAGCTGCACTCACTTGTGCTGCGTTCCCCATTGAGATGGTAACCTCGTAATTCTTCAGCACCCTCTTCGGTGTGAACCCCTACAAAATGTAATAAACATGATCAGTAGCTCCAGTATCCACTACCCACAAATGAGTAGAACATGTTTCCGTTACAAATGCAAATGACGTACCTTGTCCTTTAGCATTCGGACAATCCACCTTTCCGCATCCAGCACACCTCTTCTTCTCTGGAGTGACCTTAACCCTCTTCACCTTCTTTGACTTGCTTTCATTGTCTGCTTTCCTGAGCTTTCTTTCAGCACCGTCATCTCCAACCTTAGAGGTTGTCAAACCAGTATTGGAGGCAGTCAGAACGGGCATCTGTGCTTTCATGGAAGATTGATCCACCACAAGGTCCTCAAGTAGCTCATGCAGAGCATACTCTCCCCTTGCAGCAGCAACTAACTTAAAGTCATAAAAGGAATCCGGAAGAGAGTTCAGGATGATATCAATCTCGCCTTGCGCACTGATATTACCACCCCGCACAGTGAATTGTCTCATGAGATCAATCATAGACATCATGTGCGTTGTCACCGAACTATCCTCAACCATCTTCTTGCACACAAGATCATGCACAAGTTTATAGTTAATAGTCCGCTCCACGTTGCCATAGGCTGTCGAGAGTTCCTTCCAGATCTCTCCAGCCCTTTCGAGATACTCATACTTGTGCCTTAATTCTCTAGACAGGGAACCCGTGATGAGCCAGAAGGCGAACTCATCAACATCCTCCCATCTTTCATAAAATTCAAGCTCAAGTTTACAGACCTTATCACGAGTACGCAACAGTGGATCTATGAAAAGAACGTATGCTTGATTTTTCAGATAAAGGACGTGTTTGATGCAAAAACTCCATTCAGGGAAGTTTGGACCAGTTAGAGGATTGAGAGCAAGTAAATGATCGACAGTAGACATAGACATATCTGAAACAATAAAGAATCTTAAATAAGAACATACATGTAGAACTTCGAAAACAAATGCATTGAAAACCTTTTAATAAATCAAATACAAATGTTTTCCACTAATTGCCCAAGAGTTCCCACTGCAAGCTACACTCGTAGACATTTACGATGTCACCCTCAAACAGAACTGTGGGTTTTAAGCCCCAATTCATTTAATTTCACTACCATGTCAGGAACCTTTTGACACTAGAAATTAATAATTAGTGAAAACCTTAGACCAAGCCATCTCTCAAGAACAGGGATGCAATTCTTGCATTATACTCTAAGATGCTTCTAAGCTATTAACCACAAATTTAACTCCGGCCAAAAGAGACAGTTTAGCATGGCATGTAACCATACCGCACAACCCTTAAAGCTTTTGTTATCTATAATTTAAATAAATCCTAGAATACTTATGAAAGAGATCTACGCAAGCTACACTCGTAGACGTTTACGCAAAACCCTCCCACTATTCACATGATTTAAATTTTTTGTCTAGAAATCCCAACAACCGTACCCATGCACCTCTAGGAACTAGCAAGCTACACTCGTAGACGTTTACTAGAACAAGAGATACACTTACAGCTTAGGACCGCTTTGTGGAGGTCTATTGATTTCAATTAAAAAATTCGCTTAGTATATTTCTTTTAAAAGGTTTCTTATATGCGCACATATAATTTCTTTGTTATTATATTTTCCAAATTTTTTGCATATAATTATACAAGCCCAAAAATTCCCAAAATATAATCCAACAAAAAAATTAATCACATAAGCATGCTTGAAAAACTGTAAATAATAAAAGCAATAAATCTTGCCTTTCCTATTATCTACACATGCTTAATTGCGCACATAATAAATCACATATTATACGAGGACAATTAAGGCAAACAAAAATTCCTCGTGGCCCCACAAAATAGGAAAAATAAAATCCTATCTATTACAATTTGAATTTTAATTTAATTGGATAAATTCAAATCTTCTTCAAATCTTATAGGGCCTCCAAAACTTCATCCACCAAATCTTTTGGGATTTAGGGTTTTGTGATTTGATGATTGGCCCCAAACCCTAATGCAAACCTAGGGTTTACATAGGATTGTACCAACCACCAAATCTAGGGCCTCGTGTGCGCCGCGCACTCGCGGCCTGTGGTCGGCGCACAGCCTGCGCCGCACAGCGCCGCGCCCTCGCGCACCTGCTGCCGCCGTCGCCTGCCCGCGTTGCGCGCCTCCGCGCGCCGTCGCCCGCACCACCGCGGCCCGCCGCCTGTCGGCTCCATCTTCGTTCTTCGTCCTCGACCCGTCCAATTATAGATTTGAAATAAAAAATACAAAATCTATTCTATTACAATTTTTAAAACTAATCTACACTAATCACGGATTTTCTCATGATTTTACAAAACAGATTCAACCCTACACGGATAAACCACCGCCGGCTGAATCAAACGGGTTGCCACGAGGAACAAAAAGCATCCACGACATATAATAAAATTCATACATGCATATTTGAATTTATTATATACAATAGAGCCATAAATCAGAAACCTGGCTCTCATATCAATCGTAGGGATTTTCAGTGAACCGAATCACAAAAACCCATGTGAACCGGATTGATTTATGGATATTGCATATAATCTAAATTCACAAAAACCTAGCATACTCCTATGAATTTAATGCGATTCGTGGATTATCGAGTTTACCTAAACTCCGTCGATTCTGTACCGATCTTTCTCGTTTGAATTCCAAAACTTGAATCAACCATGCAATATTAATTAAATCTGCGGAAATAGAAATTAGATAGATTCTAACTTCAAGATTTAATTAAACAGAAGAGAAAAGAAGAAAATCTGTTATCCAGATTAGATCTTCAGGGCTGTATCCCAATGCTGTTCAGATCTGCTACTGGTGAGGATTCCACAGATCTGTGATGTAGGCCAGAGGCGAAAATTCCTTCTCCTTCCTCTACAGGTGCGCCGCTCAGCTCTCTCTCTCCCTAGGGTTTTGACTGATTTGAATTATGATCAAGGTGGCTAGGGTTTCAGAGAGAGAGGGGTTTATTTATAAACCTAGGGTTTTATCCCTAATGGGCTACTGGGCTCCATTCAGCATCTATTACTTGGGCCAGACCTGGGACCTAATGCAAATAATAAAGTGGGCTTGTAAATTAATTAATTCCCATGTCCACAACCCAGGACACAATTAATTAATTAATATTAATTCTTTTTCACCACTGAATTAATACTGACCTACCCCTTTATTACCACGTTATGAGAATGGGTTGCATTAATTGAGAATCCTCATATTTAAGGTTACCGGACATTCATTAATTAATCGGAGCTTCTGACAAGCTCTATCTAAAATTAATTAATATCTTATTATTCCTGAGTAGTACCACTCAATCCTTATCACTCGTGCTTGAACTTAATCAGCCTGCAGGACTTTGGCACGATGAATATCATTGAGCTCCTCAGGGAATGTCCCCATCCTATTACTCGGATATGGTTACCTAAACCCAGTCTCAGGCGGTACTACACCAACTGCTGTTACCCAAGATGCGGATATACGAGCACATTACTCACGCTCTCCACCATGGCAAGTCAAAACAATAGTCAACCCGAGCAAACCCCTGAACCTTCTTTAGGGTTTGGACTCAATCAATATTGAGATCTTGTATTCGCTGATGACAGACAGTCAAATACATCTCACTGCGGTCCATCAATACGCCACCCTTGCGTACCATCATGTCAAGTAACCAAGACATACTACTTATTCTGAAAATGCCACAGCCATCTGGACAGACGTATCCTCATACGTTGTCTCGGCTGTGATAGGTTTATGTCTCACTAGGTCAAGTGATCATACTGTCTTCCGCGATCTACTACACGCCGTATGATCGTCCCTATCGGTGAGACAAGAGGATACCATTGTTACATACATGTAAGATTGTTTGACAGATAGGAGAAATAAACCGTTGTATACTCATTATAATAAATGCTTTCAGTATACAATACCCATCAGCTTTCGCTGTTCCCAACTTCTCGATTTCTTCACGGAGTTTCTTCACCTCAGCAACCACATCAAACTCCGGCTTTGTCTCCACTGCTTTGACTGGCATCTGTCTCTCAGTCGGCCACTGGTGGCCGTTCAGGGCCATGTCTGCCAATAATCTCATGCTCTCTGCTCCACTCTTCTTCATCAGTATCCCGCCAGCAGATGCATCCACCATCTCCTTCATGTGAGGATTAAAACCTTCATAGAAGTGGCAAACTTGCATCTCGAGATCAATTCCATGTCCGGGACAGAGTTGTAGAAGCTCTTTGTATATCTTCCAGGCCTCGTGCAGTGACTCATCATACAACTGTTTGAATGTAGTGATGGCAACTTTCCTCTTCAGCAACAAGCTCAGCGAAAAATAGTTGGCGAGGAATTCAGCTCGAAGTTCCGCCTATGTCCCAATCTGACTCTTGTCCAAACTAGCCCACCATGATCGTGCTTTGTCTTGGAGTGAGAATGAGAACAGTCTTATCCAGATTGCTTCTTGGGAGACTCCATTTTGCTCCACCTCGATAAATTGGTTGAGGTGGGCATATGGATCCTCTACGGCTCTTCTCCCAAACTGGTTTTGCTGCACCATCTGTATCAGTCCTATACGCAGCTCAAAATTGTTAGCATCAATCCTTACTCTGAATCCGGGGTTAGCATCAATCCTTACTCTGAATCCGGGCTCCTCTTTTTGGGGAAGAAATGGCTCCAAGATGGACCTCTGTGGCACCACGACCTGCCTTCCATCCAGTTCTGCCAATCTGGCAGCTTGCTCCGCCTGAGTTGCTTGAGCTGCTTGGAGTTGTGCTCTAAGTTGTTGCACCTCATTGACGAACTGCCTCTACTCCTCGGGAGTCATATTCTGAAGCGGGGCTTCTGGGTTTGCTTCCATCTCAAAATTTAATCTTTTTCCTTTTTTCTGTCTCTCCTGCAGGCTACTTCGATTTCTGGTATGAATGGCTCGAGTGTCTTTCCTTTGTTCCGTGTGTTCATGCACCTGCACAGAAACCAATGTAGCAATCAGGGTATCTCGGCCGTGGTGGAATGTATCACAGTCGAGATGGACGCACTATCTCGACCGTGGCGAAGTGTGCCTCGGCCGAAACAGACAGGACTCAACAAAAAACACACGCACACTAGAGTAACAGACTTGACTCCAAAAATAAAGAAAAAGTACACCAAATTGCAGAATGTTAAAAAAAATACCCAATCTAGAAGTTCTTGAACAAGACAGTAATGATTCGCCGTCTGACTATCCCCGACAACGACACCAATTTGATCGATGCAAAATCCTGCATACAGATTATAGCACAAAGCAAAAAAAATTTATAATAACCCAGAGATTGTCGAACCCATAGGGATAGTGCTGCGAAGGAAAATCATGTACTGAATGTAGTTTTCAAAACCTTTGTTTAGGCAAATCAATTGTAAGGGTTTTGGGTTTTTCAAGACAAATAATTAAAGAAATAAAATTCAAATATTAAAAAGCACAGATTCTAGGGAAATCTACCAATCTGATCAACATGCAAGAAACAAATATTCAAACCCATAAAAGATATTTTTGGTGGAAAATCTGTTAGTGTGGAGTCAATTCCTTGGTCGGGCAATTAAATCCTAAATTAACAACTAGTGATTATCTCCTCTCGGTCTCAAAAACACCAGTTAATTAATTTCATAAAAATTCAGATTAATCCTACAATTGAAATCTTCGTAGTAGGACAGATAATCAAAAATATTAAATCCTAACTTCCTATTTCTAACTTTCATCTCTCAGTCCTTCGATTAATAACTGTAACCTACCTCAATCTTCATCTCTCGATCCTTCGATGAGAATAGACTTAAAACAAAACATAGGATTTAAACCAGTTTAAAGGGTTTGAATTATTGAATCAAACATGCATCACAGATGGAGAAACCCTAGAACCTATTTAGGGTTCTAGCCTAACATATTAAAGAAACACATTGCAAGGAAAATTAAAGATTGCATTAAAGAACAATAAAGGTTTTTTAACAAAAAGTAAAGAGGAATTCTCAAAAACTTAGAATAAAACTGAAATCTCAAGATAAAAATTCCAACAAAAACCATAACCTCTAATTCTGAGCTATTCAAGAGTTTATATAGTGGTAGGGTTGAGGCCTTGGATGGTATCTTTTCTCCAAAACTCGTCCATCTCACTAATTGGTATCCTTTCTTCTTTTAAATCATGGACACGTGCAAATTAGGTCTTTTGATTGCGCATCTCGGCCGGGATAAGGTCTGCCGTGGCTGGGCTAAATTCCCGCACCACGATCGAGATCATCTTCAACTCGGTCGAAACAGAACACTCTCCTTTGGTGAATTCCTTCATCTTCTTGACCGATTCTTCACTTTTCATCACTTTTTCCTGCAAAACCATGCACAACAAGCATACTACCTTCCACTATACACTCACGCTCAATTTATTCAAAAAAAAAAACTAAAATGCATAAAAGAAATAAGAAAACAATGCGATAAGTGAGTAGAAATATGAGCTTATCAGTCTTCTTCGCGCACTGCTGGTTGTACTTCTTCAGGATGAGCATCTTCATTGTTTGGTATGTCAGTTTGAGCAACTCTATTTCAGTTTAGCCTTCAAACTGAACTTGTATTGATGTCCTGAAGTTCCCCCTTGATTGATGCCTGCGTTTACCGTTAGTGAACCAATGGCCTCAGCAAGGTCGATTGCATCATCGTCCTTGTCCCCTGGAGTAATTAGATGACCATACACAGATCTGGCCTGAGAAACTTGATTTGGATCTTCTTTATCAGAACTGTGTTTCTCATAGCTATTTTTGACCTCATAATCAACAAGTTCCAGGTCCTTTAAGGTCCTGCACACTAAAACAGACTCATAAAAAACAACAGAGCATGTGACTTCCATAAGTCCGGTGGTCTTTTTGAGTACTCTGTATCCCTTGTATGAAGGGTGTCCATACCCGAGGAACACACCTTCATCCGCTTTGGGACTGAAAGTATTCAACTTAGACTTTCCATTATTATGGATGTAACATGGAGAACCAAAAACACGAAGATGAGCTATAGAAGGCTTACGACCATTGAAGACTTCGTACGTGGTTTTGTGAAGATGACTGTTGATAGCGCTTCTATTTTGAGTATAGCACGCCATCATCAAGGCTTCTCCCTAGTAGCCTTCTCTTAAG
The DNA here is from genome assembly GCA_026898455.1 of Plectranthus barbatus. Lineage (NCBI taxonomy): Eukaryota > Viridiplantae > Streptophyta > Magnoliopsida > Lamiales > Lamiaceae > Plectranthus > Plectranthus barbatus. The sequence goes on from JAPKLW010000002.1 coordinate 670,430, forward strand.
TCAGCTTCAACAAGCATAGTCCTCACTGCCTCTTTGAGTGTTCTGTTTCTCCGTTCGGCAAGACCATTCTGCTGGGGCGTTCTTGGAGCTGACTTCTCATGAGCAATGCCAACATCAGCACATAAATCCATCAAAGGACCGTTGCAAAACTCAGTTCCATTGTCAGATTTGATTCTCTTCACGGTGACTCCTTTGTTGTTTTGCACTTGAAGAATGAGCTCTTGAAGTTGAATCTTCACTTCATCCTTGTTCTTCTGCAGCCTTACCCATGTGTATCTCGAGCAGTCATCTACCACAATAAGAGTGAACATTTTTCCTTCAATGGTAGGCAGTTTGACTGGTCCAAATATATCCATATGAAGTAGTTCGAGGATCATGTTTGTGCTTGTTGTGATGGTTTGATTGTGAAGTGAAGCTCTGGTTTGCTTTCCCATTTTTCATGCTCTGCAGACACCTTCTTCCTTCTTGAAACTGACTTATGGTAGGCCTTCCACAAGCTTGTGTTTGGCTAAGTGTCTGATTGATTGAAAATTCAGGTGGCTAAGTCTCATATGCCATAGCCAGATGACTCCTTCTTGGGATGAGCTTGTTGTGACAAGGCACGTGTCAGGCTTCCCGCTCTCCCAATCTACAAAGTAGAGACTACCCTTCTTTACACCTTTAAGCACAGTCTCCTTGGAGTCTTTGTCGTTGATCATGCGATCTTCTTCAGCAGAGGTCACCTCATACCCAGATTAGATAAGCTGACTGACACTCAGCAGGTTGTTTGGTGAGTAAGGATACGTTGTTGATGGTGATTCCATTATACTCTAAGCATCCTTTGCCGATTACTCTTCCTTTTGAGTCATCTCCAAAACTGACTAGTGGTCCTCTTGATATCTTCAGTTTCGAAAGGAGATTTCTTTCTCAGATCATGTCGGTTGAACATTCATTGTCCAAAATCCATGCTCTTTTCTTATTTTTGAGCTGACTTTGGTAACCCTGTACTTGCAAAACAGATAAGGTTAGACTAAAGGTACCCGTGTTTCTGCGGGTCCTACAGGGTTAGTCTTATAGATCCATCCTTTGGGAATCCATACTTGCTTCACCTTAAACCTAGGTGTCACAACTTCCCCTCCCCTTTCTCTTCCTCTTTAGATAATTAATGCTATTTCTATGCATGTTTGAAGGAATGGAGTGGGTGTGTGAAACCTTGCCAAATACTGAGTTTCTTGAAACCGAATTTCTTGGAACTGACTTCCCAGAAACTGACTTTCTTGAAACTAAGTTTCAGTTTGGTTCTCGGAAACCTAGTCCGGGTTGTACAGTCTTCCTAGTCCTAAAAGTAGAAAAATGATTGGACTCAGACCTCGTATAGGCGTCCTTCCTATAGGGATAAGTTCTCTTCTCATAGGAATTATGAGTAGGGAACCTTGGATTTCTTGAATCTAGAAATGACACTGACTTTCTATAAAGTTCAGTTTTAGCTGCTGAAGTGGGTTTCCTTGCATTAGGAACATTTTGCTTCACCCACTTCTTAGGTATAGCGGGCTTCATCTCAGGTTTATTTGACCTATTGGACAAATCCTTTTTAAGCTTGGGTATTGGAGTCAGTTTTGAAACTGACTTTCCCCTTCTATCATGATTGGCCACTAATGAGTCTTTGTCCATACTGACTTCTCCTCTACCTAACAGCTTGACTTCTAAACAAGAATCCTTCTTAAAGTGATGATTAGAAATATTTCTAGTTTTAGAAGTTGATGCATGATTGCTCATATTATTTTCTGAAAAGCCTAGTCCTGATTTGTCAGATGGGTCTCTTTGTAGACTTAGAGCTTCTGAAACTTTCCTAGCACTAGAATAAAGTGAACAAATTATCTTTTGATCACTAGCAATTTTCAGTTTTTGAAATTCGCATTCTTCAGAAAGAGATTTATAAGATTCAAGTAAAGTAGAATGCTCTTCTCTAAGTTTGGGTAGCTCATCACTTACTGACTTTAATCCTTGGACCTCCTCGGTCAGTTTTGAAACTTTAAGTTTCATTGTAGCATTTTCGCTGGCGAAAACATTTTTCAATTCATAAAATTTTGTAAATTCTCTATTTAAAATTTTGAGGGTAACATCCTCTGAATCTGAGCAATAAGATTCAGGGTCCTTTTCAATGCATGCTATAGGAACAGAAACTGTGTTAGAAGTGTGTACCAGGATTTGTGACTCAGCTTCAGTTTCTTCCAAGCTTGGCCATCAGCATCGGGAATGCTTCCTCCACAGCCTCATCATCTGAGGTGTAGTAGCCATCATCATTATCTGAGATGTCTGGCACCTCAGTTCTGGTGAGCATGGCCTTCGCAACTGCTCTGGAAGCTTTCTTCTTGAATACCCTCTTCTAGCGCTCCCTTTCCTCCTTGGAAACCAGTAGGCACTCATACTTGAGGTGATCTGGAGAGTTGCATTCAAAACATGCTTTGGGAGGTCTCTCGCTGAACTTTTGTTCACTGGGTTGTGAACCATCATTCTTGGCTTTGGCTCTCTCAAGAAGTCTCGTTAGCTTCGTCATGTGCTCCTCAAGCTCTTCAATTGAGCTATCTTCCTCTTTTTTTAGTAGGAAGGTGTTGGTGCTGACTTTGATGTAGACGTTTGTCCAGATGATCTGTCAGCTTGGTAAGGCTTTTGAGGCCTTTTCTTGAACTCCCTTTTTGCGAAAAAGACAACATCTTCCTCTGGATGCGTGCTGACATTCAACACTTCTTCATTTCTGTTTGCCATTTGTATGTCCCACTCTTGGGCTTGTAGCTGGGCGAACACGTTCTTGGTCGTCATCTTGGAGAGATCCTTCTCCTTCAAGCTGGTGGCTTTGACAAACCAGCCCTCCTTGGGCATCTTGGAGAGAATCTTCACGTTCGTATCTATGATCTCATAAGTTCTCCCCAAGTTTTTTAGCTCACAAATAATATCATTAAATCTAGCTTCCATTGCTTTAACATTTTCACCAGGAAGCATTTGAAATGCTTCATACTTATCTACACAATTTTGAAGCTTGCCTCGCTTTATCTAAGCGGTCTCCTAGCAGAGTGTGCCAAGGAATTCCCACATTTTCTTGGCGTTGTTGTGTTCAAGAGCTTCGTCAACCAGTGGCTTTGGTAGGGATTGAAGAATAAGCTCCATGGCTACTGAATCCAGCTGAAAACAAACTATGTCATCTTTCGTCAACTCCGCATAAGGTTTATACACTATCTCCTGGCCCCCTGCTCCTCTGAGCTGAGTATTCACTTTGGTGATCTTTAGTGGTCTAGAAGATAGAACCTCGACCATCTCTGGATGGATGTTCTTCAGCATTATCAATAAGCGCTTCTTCCATATCTCAAAGTTTTATGATGAATATTTTGGAAGCTTTGAAATCAGTGCCATCTTTGCATACCTAAGCTTGAATACACACAAACAAAAACAAACTACAAAGAACAAAGATTTGTTCCTAAGCGACTCAACAAAACCTTGGTCTGTAAGAACCTCGGTGCGTGATACCACTTGTTGGTCCCGAAATCAGAGTACAAATATGTACATCGGAAGGTTTGTATATGCTGCGGAAGCAAAGATAATACACTTGCACTTGTTCAGATAAACAAAAATAACTCAGTTTAGTGTGTATGAAGACTTAAGCTTAGGTCTGCCGTTGTTAGGTAAGTTTCACAGAATATACACTTCAATACTTGGACAAGCATTGAAGGTTTCAAAAGTCAGTTTGCAAAACTGAACAAGACAAAGATATAAATAAAGCAATAAAGAACACACGATATTTATCGCGGTTTGGATCTTAATATCCTACATCCACTCTTCAGACCCAAGGTTCGGATGATTCACTAAGTAAGTGCAAGCCTCCTTTCAATCTATACACAACCCGTCGGTGCCTCCGTCCTTCGATCAGCTGTGGTCACTCACCTAGGAACTCCTTATAGGCTTAGTCTTCAGGTTGAAGTGAGGATGACACCCCGCAGCCTTCTTCCTGGTGGTTGGATGTTTGTTGTTCTTCCCATAACTCAGTTTGTTGGCATACACCCGTGAGAATCATTCAAATTTGTAACCGTTAAGGTTGATGTGTAGTCCTATTTATAGAGGACTTTCTCCGACATTTTAAATTTCTGCCCATTAGACACATAAATCCAGTCGTTAGACTCATGGAAGATGTTGTCTAATCGTAGCCTATACCGTAGGTCTGCTCTGCTCTGTTATGTTAGTGTACTGTATACTAACTTTTGTGTCAGACTAAGTTTCAGTTCTAAGGAATCCAAGTTTGGATATCCTCGTACTGACTTTTACTAGTGCATGAATATGCCGAAGTTTGACCGGACATCGATGTCTTCGAATAGCTCGTGCTTTAAAGGTAGAGGCTCTTATACTAACTTCACAAGGTCAGTATAGCTAGCCCTCATACTGACCTCCCATAGTCAGTATGGTTGACCCTCATACTAACTGCCCACAGTCAATATGGAAACCTCTCATACTGACTTCTCCTGGTCAGTATGGAAAACCCTCATACTGACTTCTCCTAGTCAGTACGTGAAAGCCCTTATATTGACTTCTCTTTAACAGTATGGAAAACCCTATACTGAGTACCCTAACTAAATTTTTATCAAGGCTATGCTTTGTGAAAACCAAGTTTCAAGGCGTGCAATTCTTTAGTTCTCAAGCATCTCCTATGCTCGGTATTCAATCTAAGTTCTATTACAACTCGGTTGATCCTATACAAGGATTACAATTTTAGAACTCTAGAAACTGAAAAATTGACTAAGATTGCTTTTACAATCTTTGACCCACCAAAACTAAAAAAGTAAGGAAGAATTTCTCTAAAAAAATTCCTAACAATTATTAAAATTAAAAGACCGGATTAATTATTTTATTAAGAATTCCAACAAGTTTATAAAACATGAAATTTATAATAAACCCAAGATAACGTAGTAAGTGTACGTCAATATGAAAACACATCTTATAAGAAGTTATAAAATTTATGTACATGAAATTATATTTATAATAAATTATAAATTAGATATTTAAAGTCTTACATAATCCAATAAATCCAAAATGAATATAACAAATATTTTGTGTATTTCTTGTATTACATTGAGTGTTTTTATTTTCACAACTTAAAAATAAAAAAATAAAAAAAATATAAGTAATACATTAGAAAAGAAATTAAAATAAGTTTAGAATGATAAAATATTTGTGCTATTTCTTAAAAGGGCATTCTAGTCATTTTAAAAATAAAAGGGTTTAAGTGAACCAGTTTTAATAGTCAAAGGGTTGAATTGAACCAAATAGTCAGAGGGGCTAATGTGATCTGCTTGAATAGTTGAAAGGTTAAATTGACCCTTATCCCAACATTAATATCACAACCGAGATAGCGTTGAGGATTAGTCCGTCGGTATAGGTTGTAGCATAGTTGGAAAGAAGAAATTTGCCTTCTGCGGTTGCGTATTGATAGAACCACAGTGATATGCGTTCTTCTACCTGACTTAAGAAGAAACACGATCTCGTTACTTGGTTGAGTCTGAATCCTAACGAAGGTTCTGTATTCTTGGGTTGTATGTCACTTTGACTTGTCATGGTGGAGAACCTGATCTATGTACTCGTATATCCGCATCTTAGGTGACAATAAGTTGTGTAGAACGTTTTGATTATTGGAGTTAGATTACCATATCCGAGTATTTGGATGGGGACATTCCCCGAGGAACTCAATAATGTTTGTCATGCTGAAGTCCTGCAGACTGATTAAGTTTTAGCACAGATGATAAAGTTTGAGTGGTACTACTCAGATAATAAGATATTAATTAATTATGTGAAGCTTGCCAGAAGCTCTAAATAATTATTCAATATTTAGTAACCTTAAATATGGGGATTCACCGAGTCGAGGCAACTCATTCTCTTAATGTGGTAATAAATGGGTAGGTCAATATTAATTCTCTGGTGGAATGAATTAATATTTATTTATTAATTAATTAATTATATCCTGGGTTGTGGACATGAAAATTAATTAATTCATAGACCTACTTTATTACTCGCATCAGGTCCCAGGTCTGGCCAAATATAATTGCTTAAGGGAGCCCCATTAAGGTTTCAGCCCTAGTAATATAAATAGCATATCTCTCATCAGATTTCATAAGTCACATCTTAGAGGAGAGATAGAGAGGGCAGTGCCAACTTCTATAGAGGGAGGATAAATTCGACTCTGTCGTGTGCAATATAATCATGTGGAATCCTCACCAGTAGCAGGATTGGAAAAGGAAAGGGATATAGATTTGAAGATCTTATCTGAAGAACATAATATTTATTTTATTTTTCAATTCATTTCTTGAATTTATATTGAAAAATATTAAATTCATCTTCCCCAGATTCGAATTGTTCGCGTGGTGGAATCGGATTCAGATTCAACATGATTCAGATCCAGACTCTACGAATAAAAAGGTAACCCAAAACCCACCGCATTAAATTTATAGGAGCATGAATAGGGTTTCTATCGAATGATAATTATTTTAGCATCCACGAATGGTCCGAATTAATGGATTTGTGATTCGATTCACAACATTAATCCCTATAAAAAATACATTTGCTTGAAGGAGTTTGATAGGTTTATATGCTGAAAGCATTATGATTAGTATATTATGTACAAGGTTATTAGTTAATATACTGGGAATCATTAATATTTAATGTTCATCTCCTGTCTGAAATAACAAACATGTATCGCAAATGCTCTTATCCTCTTATCTCGTCGATAGGGAGATCATACAGTGTGTAGTAGATCACAGAAGACCGTATGGATCAATTGACCTAGCGAGATATAAACAGTATCACAGTTGAGACAGTCCAAGGATAGACTGTCGGTATAGGTTGCAATATACGCAGTAATAAACGACTTATCTCAGTTGCTTGGTATGTTGGTGTGTGCGGTACGCATTGATAGGACCTATGTTAAGATCGATTCTTTTATCTGACATTAAAGGAATCTAGATCTTGATGGCTTGATGGAATCCCAAGCCTAAATGAAGGTGCGGAGATTTACACGGACTTGTGTGTCACTTTAAGATACTATGGTGGAAAGTTCTAGTCGAACTTATATATTTGTCTCTTGGGTGGTATTAGTTTGTGTATGATTGTGTGTGACTGGAACTAGGTAACAATATCCAGTATAGGATGGTGACATTCCCTGAGCAGCTCAAAAGGTTCATTATGCTAAAGTCATGCAGGCTGATTAAGTTCAAGCATAAGTGAAAAGGGTTGAGTGGATTGACTCAGTAATAAAAGATGTTAAATGATTTTGGAGCTTATCAAAGCTCTAATTAATTAATTAATGTGCATAACCTTAAATATGGGGATTTTCGAGCCTATGCAACTCGTTCCTCATAACGTGGTAGCAAATAGGTAGGACAATATTGATTTTCTGGTGGCATGAACCGATATTAATTAATTAATTATATTCTGAGTTGAATATAAGAATTAATTCATTGATAGGCCTTATTTGCTATTTTCATATTGGTCCCTGGTTTGGCCCATGGAAGCTCAAGCCCATCTGAGATCAAATTTTTCCTATAAATACCCCTCAGGTTCTCATATCACAACACACCAAAAGATCATAAGTTGCTTAGCAGCATACAATTATTTGGGAGCTGAGATAGGCAACATTGATCTGAGAAGAGGGAGGAAATTCCGCTTCTCGATAGGCACGAAATCTGGAGGGAATCTTCTCTAGATTTTTAGATCGAAGCTCGGGTAAAGATCAAAAGATCAAATATCGAGGATCTATTTATTCTTCTCTCTCCTATTTTTCGAAATTAATTTATTAATTTCGGTAGATTTAATTCCTTCAACTTGTAGGATTAAATCTTATTGCACAAGAAAGAGGATTGATGATCAAATCTCTGCGCAACCAGTTTATACAATCCAGGTATTCCGCACAAACCATCTTATGCATTTCAATAGGAGCATGCTAGGATTAATCATAGGCATAGTAATTTATCTTTGATATCCAATTTCAAGCGGGTTATTAATTGACAATTCATTTTGCCAGCAATCCCTTCAGAGTGCCCTTATTCACCTCATGAATCAACATCAAGAGACGGGGGATTTCTTGACAAAGGACCCATCAGAATATTGAAGTCAATTCGTGTATAGGTGGAGATGATGGACTCGAGATAGTGGAGAAGCTAATAGAAGAATGGATTGTCGAGGATAAGAAGCACAATTAGTTGAACTATTAGGCCTTGGATATTATCTATTTAACACTAAATGAGAGCCTGTAGAGGGGGTTGTGCATCTGGAGAGCACAAAGAAGTATGGGTCTACCTTGCGAGCCTCTACCAGAAAACTGATGAGATGAGACACAACAAACTCTAAGTCTGCATCAACAAATACAAGTCTTTCAAAATGCTCCCTAGTGAATCCATCAAGGTGATGGAAGCAAGTTTTAACTCAATCTTAAGTGAGTTGAACACCCATTGGCGAAAATATATTGTTGTTGATCTTAACGCCAAGATTTTGTTAAGAATGCTCAAGGAGGACTAGTTTGTTAACGTGACTAGTTTCAAGGAGAAAGATCTCTCTCATATCCCAACTAAGGAGTTATTTTCTCAGTTCCAAGCCCATGGGTAGGATATTGCCATTTAGAACAACCATGAGGAGGCATCCAAGCTAGCCAGCTCACCAAACAAGAATTTGGAGGATGTTGCTCTCTTCATGAAGAATGATTGTCAAAGAAGGCCGAATAAGCCATATAATCAAAGAGACCCCCTACCAAATGAAAAAGCATACAAAATTGAATCAAAAAGACAAGTAATTATTATTTTTAACATTTTTTCAAATATATATAATGTACTTGAAAGCACTTCTTAACAATTATAATTGTAGGCAAGAAAGAGTTATGGGGTGTTGACAGGACAATTTGGAAATATATATATTCGACCACCAAGAGCAGCAAGAACCATTGTATTGAGAAGATAATAAGAAGGTGCAAGTCAGAGTTATTAAGTGATTGATGTAAGCATATCACAAATTTAAGAAAATTGGCTTTTTTTTAGTATTCAATCATACTTTTGTTAAAATATCAATGTACTAGAAGCTTTTGTTAATTCGCTACTGTAGAAACAAATTATATTACAAATGAAGCTATGTGCTGCTGATGTTTGTCTAAAGCTAAAGCTTGCATGGCTCGAGCTTAACTGTAACTCATTTGATTCATTATTTTTTGTTGAGTTTACTTGTTTTCTTAAGCTTGCATGGCTCGAGCTTACCTATGACTCATTTGATTCATTGTCTTTTTTTGTTGAGTTCACTTGTGCTCTGAATATTTCATAACTCGAGCACTCACTATTAATTGATGTGCAGTGGATTATATGCGGGATGAGATATACTAGTTTTGAAACTTATAATTTGTTTGTATTTATCTTTTTGCTAATGGTAACTGTTGTAACACGAATATTATTCAATTGAAAGAGTACTAAGAGATGCTGGATATAAGTCTTCTCTTTTTTGTGACTAGAAGCCCTTTCTTTGTTGTTTTTCATCCTATTTATACTAACTATCATTCTATTACAGGAAAGTCTCTTGAATTATGGTATTGATTTAAGGATCTACATTTAAGATAGTTGCATCATGTCTTGCTTTGAATCTTCAATCCCTTGATCTTTGTGACTTTCCTCCTCCGTATATGGTAATCACATGTGGGGCTAGTTAGTTCGTTTCCAAGATCGTTGACATTGAGCCATATATGGTCTCGACCCACTTTCCAACTCCTTTCGTATCACTCTAGCTGGCTATATGACCGGGTCGTGCGACTTGTGGTATTACAATTCCCCCTAGTTTTATTGGAGCTCGAGCGTGCTCTAATAAAGCTGGAATGTTATCGAGACTAATTCTGCTATCATTGATTGAACTTGATCGAGGGGTTTCCTTAGAGCGATGCAAGCTTAATCGAGGGATTGATAGCCGCGTGAAGCACACACAATTAACACGTTAAATTTATCAATCCGGTCTCTTTTCTAATTCGCTCAAGTGGATATCATCTACTCAATTGAAGGGTATCAATAGCTAGGTTACTCAAAAGTCGTTGATTTTCATCTATCTAGGCAATGAATCATAAACTAAGCTTTAAATGTAAACAATCAATTATTAAACAAATTGCTAACTTCTCCAATCAAGTAATTCAATCAATGGTTTAGGTAAATTAAGATAACAAATCCGACAATCTTAGAAGATAGTGAGTGTTTGTAAACTTCAATTGATCCGAATTAAACCAAGTTATGTTGCAAACGAATTTTAATTCCTATGAGGTTGAGCAACCGACTCTAATGTCGCTAGTCACTTGCTACGGATAACTAGCGGTAGATGACACTAGGAATTGCAAACAGCTACGTTATTAACTCCTAGGCCACTCCCAATTGACCGTCAATTATCGCCCTACAATCCTAGCACCACACATGGATTGGAACTAGAATTATAAGATTATGCACTTATCACGACGATTTCGTCCGCGTGTTGGCTGCAACGTTCACGTCAACTACCTAAAGGCTGGCTATTACCTACACCTAATAGGCAAGAAACAACCTCAAGTGCAAATCAACCCCTCATAGGAAAGTAAACAAGCATAATCGATTCAATCCATCACAATATCCGTTATACAACACTCACTAATGAAATTAGTTCTCCATACCTTGAGTTAAGTACAAAACAAATTGGAAATTGAAAGAATTCATTACAAAACTTCAAGGTCAACGATTGATCTTCTTCGGTTGTTTTCATTGAATCTAGTCTACCTCTCTTCCTTCTTCAATCTTCACCAAATGGACGGAATGTGGCTTGATTCCCCTTGATTTTGGTTTGGGAGATGTTTTGAGATGAATCTAGGGAAAAGTATCGTGACGGTTATTCTAATTTTGGCCAAAAGTTCTTCAATTAACTGATTTCCCCCTTTTAGAGGTGAGCAAACAGGGCCTCGGATCGCCCGAGCCAACCATGGCTCGCCCGAGCCTTCCTGGAAACCGTGGAGAAGCTGAAAAACTCGTTCCGGCTCGGCCGAGCCAGCTCTCTGTCAGCATGGCTCGGTTGAGCCTGCACTGCTCGGCTGAGCGAGCCCTCTGTCCGGCTCAGCTCGGCCGGGCGATTCCTCCAAGCCTCCGAAACTCTCTTTTCGCTCCGCTCGGACGAACCTAACCTCCTCGGACTCCAAACTCGGACGATTTTCCTCCAAAACTCCACCAAATATGCCATATTATGCTCAAAACATGTCCTACAACATTTCAAACACGAAAACACAAAAACAAGACAAAAGAACAACGAAAGTATATGATATGAGGGTAAAATGACCACAAACATGCACGCTCACACATCAAAAAATAGATCATTTTACACACATATCATAATCCCCCAAACTTGATCCTTTGATTGTCCTCAATGAAAACAAAGTAAAGCAATCAATAAACCTCATCAAACAACCTCATAGCTCATCATAGTGATCTTGGCATGCTCTTATCGAACGAGATTATCACCTAACTTTGCAACACGGTTAATGCTAACGACTCAAACCACTCATCAACATTGGATAAAGAAATGAAAGCACTCCCTTACGTGTTTAGGGTTTGATGAATTCACTCATTCACAAGATATCGAGCACAATTTCCATAGACTTGAAACAATTCTCACCACTATACTACAATGAGTTGGCTCCTAAAATAAAAAAGGTCTTTGTTTTCGGTTATAACGTGGCTTACTAAGAGGTAAGTGGTTTTGGGCTAAAGTGATGAACTTCTCCATATCCCAAAACCCCCAAACTTATTCTCTTCAATCCACTTCTAACCTTGAGGCTTTTTCATCACAACTCTCATATATATTTTTTCTTTTCTTTCTTTTTCTCATTTTTTCTAGCACCATCATTTTTTCATTCATGATGCTTTTCTTTTTCTTTTTCTTTTTTTTTTTCTTCTTTTAAGTCCCCAAATTTTTGTTGGTACCCATTTTTCTAGGATTCTTATCAATCCTACAATCAATACTTTAATTGCCTAAACAATCACAACTCAAAGATACCAAATGATTCCCATCCCAACTCTCATCTCCGTATTCACCCTCATACACTCATTCCCCCCAAATTTTGTCCTAATAATTTCAAAGAAAATTCTTCATTTAAGCACAATCACGGGAAACAAGGGTATGAAGGGCAAAATTATGATATCAACAACCTTAAACTCCCGAAGTGAAAGGAAGGACTAAGAATTGATGGCCTAAGATCATCTTTTAGTTACCAAACTCATGCCAAATAGATAGAGAATATATTCAAGTTTTAGATTTTGTGCTCTCAACCTTGCCACTCACAACCGATCAAAGTATGACAATATCAAGGCTAAAAAACTCTCAGCTTTTGTCAAGTCCTAGGCATTAACCTTGCACAAAACTCGGCAATTCAAAAGTTCAATTCGAGCACGCCTTATTGTTGGGAAATCTGTCTAAGTTTCCCTCCCTCAGTAGCTACTTGTATAGATCTTAGTTTTGGTGGATCAAATCCCAAGTCCTACCAGCGTCAGTTGTCTCTAGATAGCTCTAGTTCTCAAATGTAAAGTCCTGTTTAGGTCTTTTGAGTTGTAAGTCGCAGCTGATAAAGACTCATGCTGACACTGTTCACCAGCATGAGAAGTGCTTACCATTGGTTACTGTTCACCAGTTGGGAAAAGTTTCATCAGGTGGCGGCTGACAAAGACTCGTGCTGACACTGTTCACCAGCATGAGAAGAGCTAATGATTGGTTACTGTTCACCAGTTGGGAAGGATTTCACCAGCAGGCGGCTGACAAATCCTACCAGCAGAATACGTGTTCTCACTGACACTATTCACCAGCGGTGAAGCCACCAGTCATGGGAGATTCCAAGAGTTAACATCAGACATATTGGTAGACTTAGATTGTGCCAGCGCAAGTCACCAGCAGAGACTGCCAGCACAAGATCACCAGAATGATCTACCGGTCGGATGTTACCAGCAGAATTCCAGATTCTCTCTCCCAGAGTCTTAGAGACAAAAAGAAGATTCGTCGAGGAATTAACTGACAGAGTATGACTTTAAGGAGGATACCTTAAAGTCCATCAGTTACAAGACACCAGTCTCGATTCCTCGTACTGACGAATAGTGCCGTTCTGACATAAAGAGATCAATGTCAGATAAAGCGGACAAAAGTATGGCACTTTCCGGAAAAACATACCTGCCGCCGTCAGAAGGACATGCGAGGACAGAGACCTTTTCCAGATGTGTCCAAACGGCTAGAAGATTTGAATGGGATCCCGCGTCTATAAATACCTGGGATCCATCAACATTCAATATTCTTCACCTACCGAAAGACTGCAAATTTATTACGCTCAAGTAAGTAGAAGCGCATACAACTTTCGAGGCTTTTCTTAAAGCTTACCGTGTGTTGATTTATTCAAACACGAGACTTCAAGCTTCCAGCTTGTAAGTTACTGATCTCTTTGGTGTTCTTTCTCTTCCGAGGAAGTTCACAGCAGCTCTTGTGCCAGCCAACACTTGAGTTATCACGGGCAGTTTGCCGCATTGAGAAGCTACGTTCTTGGGAGAACTAAACACCCAGTGAAGCTGTGGAGGTTGAAGTGACGTGCTCGCACTCCACCAGCTGATCAGAGTTGAAGAAGGAAACAAGGCCGGGAGCGGTTGATCTAGTGAACTGGTGGACGAGGCATTCACCAGCTAGAGATAGATCGTAGGACTCTTGTACCTGATTACTCTTAGTGAATTTCCAGTGCTACGACTGGAGAGTGGACGTAGATCAGTTGATCGAACCACTATAAATCCTTTGTCTTTATCAGTTTTCTGCATTACATTCTTATTTTAAACCCAGCACCCAAGTGCTGGTGTATACTCTGAAAACTGATAACTGTGTAAACAAGGCCTAAATATTCAAAGTTTTGAATCACCAGCTGACAGGTCCCAGTCAGTTGGTTAACCAGCAAGTGCAAGAAAACGTTTACTCTTTTATTATTTCCGCTGCAAAC
>JAPKLW010000002.1:694437-756157 GCA_026898455.1 Plectranthus barbatus
ATTGTTGGGAAATCTGTCTAAGTTTCCCTCCCTCAGTAGCTACTTGTATAGATCTTAGTTTTGGTGGATCAAATCCCAAGTCCTACCAGCGTCAGTTGTCTCTAGATAGCTCTAGTTCTCAAATGTAAAGTCCTGTTTAGGTCTTTTGAGTTGTAAGTCGCAGCTGATAAAGACTCATGCTGACACTGTTCACCAGCATGAGAAGTGCTTACCACTGGTTACTGTTCACCAGTTGGGAAAAGTTTCATCAGGTGGCGCCTGACAAAGACTCGTGCTGACACTGTTCACCAGCATGAGAAGAGCTAATGACTGGTTACTGTTCACCAGTTGGGAAGGATTTCACCAGCAGGCGGCTGACAAATCCTACCAGCAGAATACGTGTTCTCACTGACACTATTCACCAGCGGTGAAGCCACCAGTCATGGGAGATTCCAAGAGTTAACATCAGACATATTGGTAGACTTAGATTGTGCCAGCGCAAGTCACCAGCAGAGACTGCCAGCACAAGATCACCAGAATGATCTACCAGTCGGATGTTACCAGCAGAATTCCAGATTCTCTCTCCCAGAGTCTTAGAGACAAAAAGAAGATTCGTCGAGGAATTGACTGACAGAGTATGACTTTAAGGAGGATACCTTAAAGTCCATCAGTTACAAGACACCAGTCTCGATTCCTCGTACTGACGAATAGTGCCGTTCTGACATAAAGAGATCAATGTCAGATAAAGCGGACAAAAGTATGGCACTTTCCGGAAAAACATACCTGCCGCCGTCAGAAGGACATGCGAGGACAGAGACCTTTTCCGGATGCGTCCAAACGGCTAGAAGATTTGAATGGGATCCCGCGTCTATAAATACCTGGGATCCATCAACATTCAATATTCTTCACCTACCGAAAGACTGCAAATTTATTACGCTCAAGCAAGTAGAAGCGCATACAACTTTCGAGGCTTTTCTTAAAGCTTACCGTGTGTTGATTTATTCAAACACGAGACTTCAAGCTTCCAGCTTGTAAGTTACTGATCTCTTTGGTGTTCTTTCTCTTCCGAGGAAGTTCACAGCAGCTCTTGTGCCAGCCAGCACTTGAGTTATCACGGGCAGTTTTCCGCATTGAGAAGCTACGTTCTTGGGAGAACTAAACACCCAGTGAAGCTGTGGAGGTTGAAGTGACGTGCTCGCACTCCACCAGCTGATCAGAGTTGAAGAAGGAAACAAGGCCGGGAGCGGTTGATCTAGTGAACTGGTGGACGAGGCATTCACCAGCTAGAGATAGATCGTAGGACTCTTGTACCTGATTACTCTTAGTGAATTTCCAGTGCTACGACTGGAGAGTGGACGTAGATCAGTTGATCGAACCACTATAAATCCTTTGTCTTTATCAGTTTTCTGCATTACATTCTTATTTTAAACCCAGCACCCAAGTGCTAGTGTATACTCTGAAAACTGATAACTGTGTAACAAGGCCTAAATATTCAAAGTTTTGAATCACCAGCTGACAGGTCCCAGTCAGTTGGTTAACCAGCAAGTGCAAGAAAACGTTTACTCTTTTATTATTTCCGCTGCAAACGTTTTATACTCTGAAAAACCGGGACCAACACTTAACAACTAGATTATGCCCTATCATTGGTCAAATCAAATTTTAAGCCTTACAAAGTAGATCATGATTCAAATCTCCAATTCTCGTTTGGGTTCATCATACACACACGACAAGCACACAACAACCTAATTAACAATCTACATGCCATAAACAATTGAATTGAAACTAAATGCTAGGAGAAACGATAGAAGGTGTTACCCATCGGTAGACATGATCAAACCGCTCTCCATTCCTTATTTGCACCTACTACACATCAATACAACACCACCAAACAATTGAGCATAATAAAGCCAATAAAGCTCTCATATCCACCAACTTACCACAAACCAATATCTCAAGAAAAATTATAACATTTATCCACTAGCACCACCATTCATACCAAAACATTAAACATATCCACACACCAAAGCCAAATAGAAAGAATTCAACTCATGCAAGCTCGCAAAATGATTCATCACAACCATTCAATAGAAGTAGAAGCAAATCAAATTATCATCCACAATCCACAATCAAACAAAAGTAGATTAATATCATATTACAACCATATCGAATGACCAATGTTATTCAAATTCAACAAACTAATCTAAACTAAGGATAAAGATAGAGATAGGGATAGAAGAGTAAACCAGAGAAAAGCACCGGATACAGACCACTCCCCCCAAACTTAGTCAAATGAGACTATGTTTGTAAAAAGGTAACCGGTGCACTCGTACTCTTCTTGATCTGTCGGTGCACCATAACTCCAGATGGGTTGCCTCTCACCAAGCGCTTGTTTAACGTCAATAGCTCAACTAATGTATCTTAATCAAGAAAAGATACTACCAACACCGTACGAGGACCATCATTCACATAATATGGTTTAGCTCGATGTCCATTAATCTTAGAAGACGGTCCATTCTCCCGTGATAATTCCAAAGTACCATTGTCAAAAACTTGTTTCACAACAAAAGGACCCGACCATCGTGAACGAAACTTACCAGGCATCAACTTAAGCCGAGAATTAAACAGGAGCACCAAATCACCAGGATTAAAAGATTTACCTCTTATATGCATATAATGAAACCTCTTAGTACGCTCCTTGTAAATCCTTGAATTTTCATAAGCTTCATTGCGAAATTCATCCATTGCATTTAAATGTAAAGCTCGGTCCCCTTGGGCCTTCCTCCAATCAACATTAACAATCTTCAAAGACCAATAAGCCTTATGCTCTAATTCCACCGGCAAATGACAAGACTTCCCAAACACCAATTGGTATGGTGACATTCCAATCAGAGTCTTAAAAGCCGTACGATATGCCCACAAAGCATCATCCAACCGCTTTGACCAATCATTCCTAGAAGCAACCATTTTTTCCAAAATAGATTTGATTTCCCTATTGGCAAGTTCCGTTTGACCGTTAGCTTGAGGAAGATAAGGAGTAGTTATCCTGTGCTTAACTCCATATCTTGCCAATAAATGTTCCAACATTTTGTTACAAAAGTGGCTTCCCCCATCACTAATGAAAGCTCTAGGAATTCCAAAACGTGTTACCAAACCTTGCAGAAATTTCATCACAACTTTAGCATTGTTAGTAACTGTTGGAATAGCTTCCACCCAGCGGGAAACATAGTCCACTGCAAGCAGAATGTATTGATAACCAAAAGATGAAGGAAACGGGCCCATAAAATCAATCCCCCATACATCAAACAAATCCACTTCAATAAAAAGTTTAGAGGGCATTTCATCTCGACGAGTAATTGACCCTGTTTTCTGACATCTATAACATGCTTTAACAAAATTCATGCAATCTCGGTAAATAGAAGGCCAATAAAAACCACACGAAAGTACCTTCAAAGCCATTTTATTAGCTGCAAAATGTCCTCCACTCTCAGAAGCATGACATTCCTCTATTATCCGTCTCCACTCTCCTTGGTGCACACATCTTCGAATGACCCCATCTACACATCTTCGAAACAAGAAAGGTTCCTCCCAATAATAAAATCTCACATCTTTAAGGAATTTCTTCCTTTGATGGTACTTCAAATCAGGAGGAAACACTCCCGCGACAAGAAAATTAGAAAAGTCAGCATACCACGGGGTATTATAGGCAACGTAAAAAACTTGTTCATCTGGAAAGTTATCATTGATACACAGTTGATGTTCATCCCCAATCACAGGTTCCTCTAACCTAGACAAATGATCCGTTATCACATTTTCACATCCTTTCCTATCTCTAATTTCAATGTCAAATTCTTGCAACAGCAAAATCCACCTTATAAGCCTGGGTTTTGCATCCAGTTTCTTAAACAAATACCGAATAGCAGCATGATCAGTGTACACAATTGATTTAACTCCCACCAAATAAGAGCAAAATTTATCATATGCATAAACCAAGGCTAAAATCTCTTTCTCTGTGACAGTATAATTACATTGGGCCGGATTTAAAGTTTTGCTAGCATAAGCAATTACCCTAAAAACTTTATCCCTAACTTGTCCAAGGGCTACACCAAGTGCAACATCACTTACATCACCCATCAACACAAACTCCTCATTCCAATTAGGTGAAATAAGCACCGGTGCTGTTACCAAAGCCTTTTTTAATCTCTCAAACGCAGCAACACATGCCTCATCAAACACAAATTTCACATCCTTCTCAAGTAAAACAACATAAAGGTTTAGTTGTTTTTGAAAAGTCTTGAATGAATCTCCTATAAAATCCGGCATGTCCTAAAAAACTCCTCACACCTTTCACAGTCTTAGGAATAGGTAGTTGTTCAATAGCACAAATTTTAGCTTTATCAACTTCTAAACCTTTACTAGAAATCTTATGTCCTAACACAATTCCTTCACAAACCATAAAATGACATTTTTCCCAGTTAAGAACAAGATTGGTCTCCTCACATCTAGCAAGAACAGTCCCCAAAATTTTCAAGCATACATCAAATGAATTACCAAATACTGAAAAATCATCCATGAATACCTCCATAATCTCCTCGATAAGCCCATGGAAGATAGCCATCATACACCTTTGAAATGTAGCCGGTGCATTGCAAAGTCCAAAAGGCATCCTTCGGTAAGCAAAAACTTCGTAGGGACATGTAAAAAGCTGTCTTGTGTTGATCTTCTGGTGCTACCATAATTTGATTGTACCCCGAATAGCCATCCAAGAAGCAATAATGAGAATGCCCTGCAAGACGATCAAGAATTTGGTCAATGAATGGTAAGGGAAAATGAAATTTACGTGTAGCTAAATTTAAAGCACGATAATCAATACCCAACCGGCATCCTTTAGTTGGTCTCTCCATCACTTCTTCCCCATTTTCCTTTACCACTTTTTCAAATCCCCCTTTCTTGGGTACCATATGCGTTGGGCTTACCCATTCACTATCACTAGGAGCATAAATGATATTATTATCCAACAGCTTAAGGACTTCTTTCTTGACCACCTCTTGCATCATCGGATTCAACCTTCTTTGAGGTTGTCGCTTGGGCTTACGTGTCTCTTCAAGAAGTATTTTGTGCATACAAATGTCCGGGCTTATTCCTTTAATGTCGGACAATTGCCACCCAATAGCCGACCTATGCATCCTCAAAACCCGAAGTAATTTATCCACTTCGCCACTTGAAAGCTTGGTAGAAATGATTACCGGATAAGTTTTATTTTCACCCAAAAAGGCATACTTTAAATGATCCGGTAATTTTTTCAATTCAACTTCCGGAGGTTTATTCTTCACTTCCATCTTCTTTTGTTTAGCTTCATCTTCCTCCTCTTTCGTTCTTAATTCCAAAAACTTAACTTCCCCATTCATCATATCAATTGGAAAGTTATCTAAAATTCGAACATACTCAAAAATTTCCTCATTTACTTCTTCATTTCCACCAACATCCTCTGAATAATAGGAATTTTGCAATATCTCTTCTCATGGTTCACTTTCAACTCTTTTTGCCAAATCTGGATTTTGTATTACCTCCACCATGCTACAATTCTCTTCATTTTCATCTTTCATACTTCTCTTCATCGCTTTCGGGAACGAGAAAGTGATTTTTCTATCATCAAATTGAAAAGTCAGCTGCCTATGCTTCATATCAAACAATGCTCCTCCGGTAGACAAGAATGGTCTCCCCAAGATAAAAGGAACATCACCATCATCTTCCATATCAAGTATCACAAAATCTGCTGGAAATATAAAGTCATGCACTTTAACCAACACGTCTTCTAAAATTCCTTTTGGGTATGATAGAGAACGATCTGCCATTTGAAGTGTCATAGTAGTTGGCTTGATCTCCCCTATCTCCAACTTTTTAAACAAAGAATAGGGCATCAAATTGATGCTCGCCCCGGAGTCACATAAAGCTCTAGTCACTTCCATTCCACCAATTATGCATGAAATTGTGAAACTCCCTGGATCTTGTCATTTAAAAGGCATCTTTCTTTGAATGACGGCACTACATTCCTAAAAAAGATTCACCGTCTCATACTCTCCAATGCCGTACTTACTCTTTTGGGTAAACATTTTCTTCAACATCTTCATGTACCCCGGCATTTCTTGTAAGACTTCTAATAAAGGAAGATTTATTTGAATCTTGCTCATATGTTCTAAGAATCGAGCAAATTTCCTATTCTTCCTACTTTTCTCAAATCGTTGTGGAAAAGGTATACCAGGGGGGTTTTCCTTTTCAACAGATTTTCCCCCCATTACTTCTTTTTCTTTTGCCCCCTTTGTAATGACTTCTTCTTCTTCCTTGAAAGTAACTTTCTTTTTAGTGCCTCCATCAACCTTATCTTTTTCCGCTCCTTATCCTTGTATTTTCGTTCCTTCATAAGAGATTCAACTTCTAGTTGTGATGGCTCTACACATTCCTTCCAAAGGACCTTCTTCTCCCTTACTTAATTGATTCATGATGCACGACACTTGTTT
Source organism: Plectranthus barbatus (assembly GCA_026898455.1). Classification (NCBI taxonomy): domain Eukaryota; kingdom Viridiplantae; phylum Streptophyta; class Magnoliopsida; order Lamiales; family Lamiaceae; genus Plectranthus; species Plectranthus barbatus. The sequence goes on from JAPKLW010000002.1 coordinate 700,932, forward strand.
TTTGATATCTTCCAACATTCCTACATTTTTCTCACAATTCCACTCTACATCCATTTCTCTTTCCCGTATTCTATCTTCTTCCTCCGAATACTCATCTCTTGGTCCATTCAAACAAGTTTGTGAAGGTGTATCTAACTCTTGCCATGAATTGCTTGTACATCCCCCACTATATGGTTCGTACTCTTGGCACATTCTCCACTTGTCCTCTTTAAGATGGACATCTCCTCTATATGAAAGATCTTTCCCCTCCAGCTTATTCATCAACTTGTCCATTTTTTCTTGCATTGAAACCATTCGATCTCTCAAAACTTCAATCTCGTTTTTCTTTTTCACGGTTTTTAAAGCCTTACACTCCATTCTTCCTTTTGACCATTGACAATTATTAGCAGCTATCCTCTCAATCATCCTCCATGCTTCGTCTTCTTCAAGATCAAGGAATACTCCCCCAGATGATGCATCCAATAATATCTTCGATTCATATTCTAATCCTCCATAAAATTGACAAATTAATTGGCTCTGAGAAAAACCATGTCTTGGACATTTCCGAAGTAGCTCACGAAACCTATCCCACGCTTCATAAAGTGGCTCATCATACCTTTGTCCAAAAGACGTTATGTCGGCTCTCCTCTTCAAAGTCAAACTCGGCGGAAAGAACTTGAATAGAAACTTTTCTCTTAATTCTTCCCATGAAGCAATATTCAATTTATCCAATCCTTGAAACCAATTTCTTGCTCCATCCCTCAAGGAAAATGAGAACAACCGCAACCGTATTTGATCTTGAGGGACTTGGTTGATCTTTATTGTGTCCTTAATCTCCAAAAATCGAGATATATGCACATTAGGATCCTCGGTCAAATGCCCCCCAAATTGGTTGTTTTGTATCATTTGGACCAATTGCAGCTTTATTTCAAACTACGTAGCATTTACTCCTAACCGAAAACCTCCTGTAATCGGCTCCCCTTGAGGTCGAAAAAGGTTTTGAAGTGGTCTCCTCGGACCATTCCTCTCATTGATCATAGCTTTCATCAACTCAAGTTGTCTTTCCAACTCTTCTATCCTAACCGTGTCTTCCCCATGGTTACCCATTTCAAAATCAATTTGAATATGTCCTCTTCCTTCTTGACTTTTCCTTTCCTCAAGCTCTCTAGCCTTTGATCGAGTGATCATAAACCACCTAGGAAAATTCCACAAAACCAATTACAAGTAAACAATTCAACAAAAACAAACAAACACAAATAACAATCAAAACAATATTAGTAACACTATTAACACAAGCATTTTCTCAAACACCTAGCATACCATACTTCAACTTTCAATAATTCCACAAGACCTACTAAAAGATTCCCCGGCAACGGCGCCAAAAACGTGATAGCCGCGTGAAGCACACACAATTAACACGTTAAATTTATCAATCCGGTCTCTTTTCTAATTCGCTCAAGTGGATATCATCTACTCAATTGAAGGGTATCAATAGCTAGGTTACTCAAAAGTCGTTGATTTTCATCTATCTAGGCAATGAATCGTAAACTAAGCTTTAAATGCAAACAATCAAGATAACAAATCCGACAATCTTAGAAGATAGTGAGTGTTTGTAAACTTCAATTGTTCTGAATTAAACCAAGTTATGTTGCAAACGAATTTTAATTCCTATGAGGTTGAGCAAACGACTCTAATGTCGCTAGTCACTTGCTAGGAATAACTAGCGGTAGATGACACTTGGAATTGCAAACAGCAACGTTAATAACTTCTAGGCCACTCCTAATCGACCGTCAATTATCGCCCTACAATCCTAGCACCACACATGGATTGGAACTAGAATTATAAGATTATGCACTTATCACGACGATTTCGTCCGCGTGTTGGCTGCAACGTTCACGTCAACTACCTAAAGGCTGGCTATTACCTACACCTAATAGGCAAGAAACAAGATCAAGTGCAAATCAACCCCTCATTGGAAAGTAACAAGCATAATCGATTCAATCCATCACAATATCGGTTATACAACACTCACTAATGAAATTAGTTCTCCATACCTTGAGTTAAGTACAAAATAAATTGGAAATTGAAAGAATTCATTACAAAACTTCAAGGTCAACGATTGATCTTCTTCGGTTGTCTTCTTTGAATCCAATCTACCTCTCTTCCTTCTTCAATCTTCACCAAGTGGATGGAATGTGGCTTGATTCACCTTGATTTTGGTTGGGGAGATGTTTTGAGATGAATCTAGGGAAAAGTATCGTGACGGTTATTCTAATTTTGGCCAAAAGTACTTCAATTAATTGATTTTCCCCCTTTTATAGGCGAGCAAACAAGGACCGAGCCTGCTCTCTGTCAGCATGGCTCGGTCGAGCCTGTATTGCTCGGCCGAGCGAGCCCTCTGTCCGGCTCAGCTTGGCCGAGCCTGCTTCGCTCGGCCAGGCGACTCCTCTAAGCCTCCGAAACTCTCTTTTCGCTCCGCTCGAACGAACCTAACCTCATCGGACTCCAAACTCGGACGATTTTCCTCTAAAACTCCACCAAATATGCCATATTATGCTCAAAACCTGTCCTACAATATTTCAAACACGAAAACACGAAAACAAGACAAAAGAACAACGAAAGTATATGATATGAGGGTAAAATGGCCACAAACATGCACACTCGCACATCGAAAAATAGGTCATTTTACACACATATCAGGGATCGACTTGGAGTGGTACGAGCTCAATCGAGATATAATTTTAGGGCGATTCGAGCTCTATCAAGATGTTACCTTGGAACGATTCGAGCTCAATCAAGACATGGTCTTGGAGCGATTCGAGCTCAATCAATATATGATCTTGGAGTGATTCGGGCTCAATAAGGACATGGTCTTGGAGCGACAGCTCAATCAAGATGTGATCTTGGAGCGATTCGAGCTCAATCAAGATGTAATCTTGGAACGATGGGGCTCAATCAAGACATGGTCTTTGAGTGATGTGGCTCAATCAAGACATGGTCTTGGAGCGATTTCAAGCTCAATCAAGACATGGTCTTGGAGCGATGGGGCTCAATCAAGACATGGTCTTGGAGAAATTTCGAGCTCAATCAAGATGTAATCTTGGAGCGATTGGGCTCAATCAAGATGTACTCTTGGAGCAATTTGAGCTCAATCAAGACATGGTCTTGGAGCGATTCGAGCTCAATCAAGATGTAATCTTGGATCGATTCGAGCTCAATCAAGACATGGTCTTGGAGCGATTTCGAGCTCAATCAAGATGTAATCTTGGAGCGATTGGGCTCAATCAATATGTCCTCTTGGAGCGATTTGAGCTCAATCAAGACATGGTCTTGAACCGATTTGAGCTCAATCAAGATGTAATCTTGGAGGGCTCAATCAAGACATGGTCTTGGAGCGATTCGAGCTCAATCCAGGTGTAATCTTGGAGCGATTGGGCTCAATCAAGACATAGTCTTGGAGCGATTCGAGCTCAATCAAGATGTAATCTTGGATCGATTCGGCTCAATCAAGACATGGTCTTGGAGCGATTCGAGCTCAATCAAAATGTAATCTTGGAGCGATTCGAGCTCAGTTGAAGAATCTCTTCGAGGCAGTGCGAGTTTGGCATTTCTGGTGTTGGGATTTTTGGTTCACGCCGAAATTTAAAATTCAGATTCCTGGATTGGGACATGTGGTGGACTGTGATCCATACATTTCAGGAAGTGGGCGCAAATCCCGGGATTTTGAAATTGAAATTCAAAATCCATCGGCTTCTATAAATAGGGGATGGCTTGTTCATCTTCTTCATACTTTCTTCTTCCGGCTTCTAGTTCTTCTGTCTGAGCCTGGTTGTTCCTGCACGGGTGCTGATTTTCTCGCCGGCTGTTCGTCGATTGTGTGCAATTTTTGGGTAAGCCATTCCCTTTGGGCTAGTGTTCTTCCTTTTCTTTTTGTATTTTAGAGCATGTCTAAAGTGGGTAGATTTGGGGGGTTTAACTCCGACTCTTCTGATCAACGCTCCTCTTCATCTGTTAATCGGTCGTTTTCTCCGTCCATCTTTTGGGAAGATTTGAATTTCGACATTTTTCCACCGGAATATGAAAAAAAATTGAAAGGTTCCCTTGTAAGCCCGCAATCTTCTTTGGATTTTGATTTGCTTAGAGGGTATTTTTACAAATTATATCTTTCATTTCGCCTCTGTCCTATGCTTCCTGATCTGGATCATCATCCCCATCATCCTCCGCTTGGGTACATGGCTTTTTCAGCTCGTGTTTTTAGGTATGGGATTAGGCTCCCCCTTCACCCCTTTTTTGTATCGGTCTTATCGTACTTCGATATTGCTCCCATACAACTAGCTCCGATGGCTTGGAGGCACATGATGGGGACTTTGCTTATATATCACAACCTTGGTTTCGGATCACCCACTGCTTGAGAGTTTGCTGAGTTGTATAATTTGCATGCACAAAATGGTGAAAGCTATTACTTCTTCTCAAAGCACTCCAGCAGTATGCGTAAGCCGCTAATCAAGGGTTGTTTGACTTACAGTGCAGGATGGGTCGAGGAGTTCTTTTATGTGCGAATACCAGCTGAACAATCTGCTCTATCTGGGACCATTCGAGCCACTTCTCGTAAGTTTCCCATTCTTGTTCGAGAATTTTTAAGTCTCACTGACTTTCCTTTTGCAGGTCCATCTCGACTGGCTCTCACTGGGGAGGAGAGGAGTCAAATCGCAAAGGCGTACGAGTATCCCATTCAGGATATTAATCGACTCACTGGTTCTCGTTGGGCCGATATTGACGGGGTCAGAGATATGACGAAGTTGACGCCTGAAGAACTCATTCAGATGTTGCAAAGACGTGCGGGCATGCAACATAAGAGGACGAAGAGGGACACTGAGGGTGCTGGTGCTTCGAGAAAAGCTGATTCTGAAGTTGTTTCGAAGAATTGGTCCGAGGAAGTCGATTCTGATAACGAGGTTTTGGGAAAAAGGAATAAGAAGGTTGACTCGCAGAAGGGACCTGCTGTCGAAGTGCGTGAGATCTTAGACCTTACTCACCAGGATACGGATAACACCCAGACCGGCCTTGTGGGTGCGGACTCTTCTCGCACGACCACCCCCCCAAGTCGACGTCGAACGAATCGATCAGATGATGAGAGATCTTCGGCTTGTGGCCACTGGCAAGGGTGACTTTCATGCTTTTCTTCGTGTTGCATTGGCAGGTCCTCCTTGGTCTACTTCAGTTGGTGCAATTAAGAAGTTCATGGATTTTTCCCATGTTTCACTTAAGGTAACTTTGGATCCTCCTTTCTTCTGTTTTACGATTTGATGCATGATATCTTTTGGTTTGCAGAACATCGAGATGCTCCGGTCTGTGTTTTTTGGTGCTCTTCAAACTATGGTGGAGGAGAAACGCGATCGGGTTGCTTTGGCCACTTCGTTGGGGGTCGTAGAGAGGGAAAAAAGTGATGTCGTCGAGGCCCTATCATCCGCTATGGAGGAGCTGCTTTCTGCAGGCCAGGTGATCGAGCAACTTAAGGCCTAAAAGCTCTCCGCAATTAGTGAGCTGCAGTCTGAGAAGCATTTTTGAGATGCGCAAGCTGGTCAGTTGGCAGGTCGTGAGCAAGAGTTACAACTTCTTCGAGAGGAGTTCGAGAGGGCTAAAACTGTTGGTGAAGGGTTGAATTTGTACGAGTTGATGAATACACCCATTGGTCGACCGCTATTTAAAGATATGTCAAAGTTGGCTGCTCCCAATGTCAAGGAGTCCATTCTTGCCAAGTATCCAGACTTGGACTTGAGTTTTTTGCCGGCCGATTCTGCAGAAGATGGGTCTGAGTCGACCGACTCTGCTGATGAAGAGATTGGATCAAGTAATCGAGATGGATCTGGAAACAGGGAGAAGGAAGGGACTCCTCCTCCTACTCCACCAACTTAGATTTTAAACTCTCGACTTGATGTTTTCTTTGTTTGAAGAATGATAAAACTCGTACTGTTTATTTTGATTTTGTGTTGTGATGATTTTTGGTTAGATGGTTGAACTCTTTACTATTATCGAAGCAGTACGCATCGTCTTATTGATATAAATCTAAGTACTTGGGCATAATACCCTTATTCATTTATCTAAGCTAGTTTACATCAGAAGTAGAATTTTCTCAGATATTTGATATTCCAAGCATTAGGAACGTTTCGACCCTCTGGTGTTCTGATGCAGTAAGCTCCATCCTTGATAACTTCGGATACAATGTACGGTCCCTCCCAGCTCAATCCTAGCTTTCCTGAGTTAATCTCCTTTGTGTTCTGAAAGACTTGTCTCAATACCCAATCTCCCACATTTAGTGCTCTTAGTCGAACCGCTTTATTGTAGAAGCGGTCGACCATTTTCTGCCTTTTTGTCATCTTGTTGATTGCTTCATCCCTCCTTTTATCCAGCATTTCGAGTGACTCAAAAGCTTTTCCTTGGTTCGACTCCTCGTCGAACCACTCCACTCGTGGACTTTGTTTCACTACTTCTATTGGGGTCATCGCTTCCGACCCGTAGGCGAGTGCAAATGGGGTTTCTCCCGTGCTGGTCCTCGACGTGGTGCGATATGACCACAGTACTCCAGGAAGTTCTTCGACCCAAGCCGATTTTGACGCCCCCAACCTCCTCTTTAGGGTGTTCAAAATTGTCTTGTTTGTCGACTCTGCTAGTCCGTTAGCTTCTGGATATCTTGGTGTAGAAAATAACAGTTTTATTCCCAGGCCTTCACAATAGTCCCTAAACTTCTTACTCGAGAATTGTCTCCTGTTTTCAGTTATTATTTCTCGAGGTAATCCAAATCGACAAACTATGTGTTGCCACACGAACTTGATCATCTGTGTATCTTGTATGCTCAAGAGGGGTTCAGCTTCGACCCAGTTCGTGAATGCGTCAGTCGCAATCACAACGTACTTCTTACCCCCACTCGCTCTGGGCATCTTCCCCACAATATTGATTCCCCATCTGTGAAAGGGCCAGACATGAATGTTCGAATGTAGTATTTCAGCTTTCTTATGGCTCACGTTCGCGAATCTTTGGCAATTCTCCCACTTTTTGACAAATTCCTTGGAGTCATTTCTTAGGGTTGGCCAATAGAATCCTGCCGAAACGATTCGATGCGATAGGCTCCTCGGCCCGGCATGGTTTCCGCAGCTCCTTGAATGTATCTCGGTTAGTATGTCCATTACTTCCTCCTCTTTCACACATTTGAGCAACGGTCCCTCGAACGACCTTTTATACAATCCTTGCTCGAGTAGGATAAACCTTGTAGCTCTCCTGGCTATTCTAGCGAGTTCGACACCTTGTTCGTTACTTGTTTCAAGTAGGAATGCCTTTATTGGGTCCATCCAAGAATTCAAATTTGCTATTACATTTATCTGTTCTACACCATCGAGATGGTCGCCGGCCATAGCGCAATTACTATGGGATCAGTCGAGATGATTCGACATTCATCGAGGCTGCTAGGTTTGCCATTGCATCTGCTTCAATGTTATACTCCCTTGAAATGTGTTCTACTGTCACCGCTTCGAAATTGGATTCCAATTTCTTCGCGACTTCATGATACGCGGACATTCTACAGTCTCTCGCCTGGAATACTCTAGAGAGTTGATTCACGATCAGTTGGGAATCCGATTTGACTTGAATTTTTCTCACTTTCATCTCCAACGCTAATTGTAATCTAGCTATTAGGGCTTCATATTCCGATTCGTTATTCATAGCTCGGAATTCGAACTTTATTGCCCTTTGGTATAGGACTCAATCCGGTGACATTAGGGAGATTCCTGCTCCAGCCCCTTTCGAACTACCGGACCCGTCCACATGTAGTACCCAAAATTCTTCTGATCCTTCTGTCGACACCGATTCTACTTCTGCTTGCATATGTAAGTTCGGTGTGTATTCCGCGACAAAATTAGCTAGGATTTGAGATTTTATGGCTCGACATGGTTCGTATCGTAGCCCATAGCCTCCAAGTTCCACTGCCTATTTCATCATTCTGCCTGACAACTCGGGTTTTGATAGAATGCTCCTTATAGGGAAGTTTGACACCACCACCACTTCATGTGCTTCGAAATACGGACGAAGTTTCCTTGATGCCATTACCAGTGCTAGTACCAATTTCTCTAGCGCTAGGTAACGTGTTTCTGCATCTACTAACATCCTACTGACATAGTACACCGGTATTGCGAGCCTTCCTATTCCCTTATTAGTACCGCACTTATTGCTCTTTCTGATACTGCCAAGAAGAGCTGCAGGACATCACCTTCGTGTGGTTTTGACATTACCGGAGCGTTAGTAAGGTACCTTTCATCTTAGCTAAAACTTTGTCGCATTCCTCGGTCCATTCGTACCACTTTGCCTTCCTTAAAAGCTCGAAGAACTTCGTAGTTCGATCTGAATATCATGCTACGAATCGGCTTAATGTGGCTAATTTCCCAATCATCCTTTGAAGTTCTTTTGTCGTACTGGGCGGTTTTAGCTCTTGAATAGCCTTGATTTGTTCAGGATCTGCCTCGATCCCCTGCCTACTCACGATGTATCCCAAAAATCTTCCCGAAGTCACCCCGAACTGGCATTTTGATGGATTCAACTTCATGTTAAATTTCTTCAAAATATCGAAGGTTTCGGTCAAGTGGTGTAGATGTTCATCCATGCTCGATGACTTTACTATCATGTCGTCGACATAGACCTCCATAGAATTGCCGATCAATGGTTCGAACATTCTGTTCATCAATTGCTGGTAAGTTGAGCCTGCATTTTTCAGACCGAATGGCATCACGCGATAACAATATATCCCTTGATTCGTCATGAATGCTTTTTTTTCTTCATCTGGGGGAAACATCCTGATCTGGTTATATCCCGAAAATGCGTCCATGAACGACATCACTGAGTAACCTGTGGTCGAGTCTACGAGTCGATCGATGTGCGGAAGAGGGAATGGTTCCTTTGGACAGGCTTTATTCAAATCAGTGTAATCCACGCACACCCTATTTTTTCCATTTTTCTTTTTCACTACCACTACGTTGGCTAGCCATTCCGGGTACATAACTTCTCTTATGAATCCTACCTTCAATAGATTGGATACTTCATCGGCAATCGCAGCGTTCTTCTCTGGTGCGAATCGCCTTCTCATTTGGTCCTCTAGCTTCACTTTTGGGTTGACTTTCAATTTGTGCGAGATTACTTGTGGGTCGATCCCTGGCATTTCTTCATGGCTGAATGCAAAAGTCTCCCTTCGACTTCGTAGGAATGTAAGTAGGGCCTCATGTTGGTCAGTCGAGACATTTTTTCCCACAAAAGTAATTTTTGATTTACCTTCTTCGAGGCTTACTTCCTCCAAATTTTCTTGTGTGTCAACCACCCCAATCATTCGAAGCGTCACAGTGTAGCAATCTCTGGCAGTGTGTTGTTCTCCTTTGATCGAACGGATTCCCAAGGGTGTAGGGAATTTAATCACTTGGTGGAAGGATGATGGGATGACTTGTAATTCGTGCATCAATGGTCGACCCATGATTGCATTGTAGCAAGATTCTGCGTCGACCACTTGAAATCGCACCGAGAGATTGATTCCTTCTTAGTACACCGGCAGAAACAATTCCCCCAAGGGTATTAACTGCTCTCCACTGAAGCCAACGAGCTGGCTTGAACTTGGGTTTAGATTCTTCTCTTCCATCCCTTTGAATGCCTTCAAAAAGATCAGATTTGAAGAGGCTCCACTATCTACAAAGATCCTCCTCATCATGCAGGTTTGCAATTAATAGCTCGATCACTAACGCATTGTCATGCGGGTGTCGAACGCCTTCTGAATCCGATGGTCCGAACGTTATTTCGTCAGTGGACAACCAAGATGGCCTTACTGCATTCACACTCCTCGCTTCTCTTCGGTAATGTTTGTAAGCATTTCGCGAAGCTCCTACCATAGGTGGTCCACCCTCTATCATGTGGATCGTCTTTTCTACCAGTAGTTTGTTTGACAACGGTACTCAATTTGCACCCGTTTCCGTCTCCTTTCTTTCTCGGGTTGGCCTCCCCTTGTTCCCGTTCAATGTGTTACTCCTCCGTTCTCCTTTCAGATGCTGCAAGTAACCCTGATTGAGGAGCCTCTGGATTTCTTTCAGAAAATCTCTACATTCAATGGTTTTATGCCCGTACCTTTGATGGAACGCACAGTAATTCTCCGGAGTTTTCAGTCCAGTGTTAGCTAATGCTTTTGTAGGCCATCTAACTTGCCCCCTCAGGGCCATCATCTGTTGAATCACTACCATCGGATTCGCTCCAATACTAAAGGGCTTCGCGGCATTCCCCGTGGTGGTTTGCGTGGCCGTACCCTTGCGATCACTCCGATTCAAGTATGGGGTGAACCTATTTACCCTTCCCAAGGTTGTATCTGGTCGAGCTGCGACCCGACCCTTATCTCTTCTTCCAAAGTTCTCTTCCTCGACCTCTTTTCGAATCTGTACCTCAGCTCTAGCCATTATTTCGGCGTATGTCGTGCAAGGGTACTTCATCAACTTCCAGAACAAGCTCGACCCTCGCAATAATCCCTTCTTGAAGGCAAAGATAGCAGTCTCTTCCAAGCAGTTTGGGATTGCGACCTTCACTTCGTTGAAACGCTTGATGTAAAGTTGAAGCGACTCGCCTTCCTTTTGCATTATTTGGTATAGATCATCCGATCACTTCTTTATCTTTCGGCTGCTTGAAAACTGGGAGCAAAATTGTTTATGTAGTTCAGCGAACGACTCTATGCTCCCTACTTTTAGGTGCATGAACCACTGCATTGCCGCTCCCTCGAGGCATGCACCAAAACTCCTGCACATGCATGCCTCTCGGACCTCTTCTGGCATTGTTGTCGTTTGCATCTTGAACTTGTACATGGTTATGAACTCGTTAGGGTCGATCATCCCATCATATGCCTTTATTGCGGGAATCACGAATCTCTCCGGGATTAGTGCATTTGCCAGTCGACCCACGAAAGGTGAGTCATTGTAATCTCCCATTACGTTAGAAGTAACGGTGTTCAGTAGGCCCGGTACGGTGGCCAAAACTTTTGTCAGTTCCTCCAACCTCGCTTTGAGGTTTCTTACTCTCTCTCCTTGCCCACTTTTCGCCGAACCTTTGCCTGTTGAACGATGTGTATTTTCAGAGTGGGTCTCACGGCGTTCATCACTGGTATTTTCGGGTTTGTATTGTTCTTGGTACACGGCTAATTGTTCTCTAAGCCTCTCTGTGTCTAGAGTCACTCGTCGATTTTGTTCCTTTAACTCATCCATCTCCTCTTGCATCCGTTGCAAGTGTTCCTCAAAGACTCTCTGGTTTATCTCTGAATTTCCTTCGCTTGCTGATTCAGATCTTCTGGATCCCGTTCCGTCCATCCCTGCTTCCTTCTTTTAATTTCCCACAGACGGCACCAATTGTTGTAACACGAATATTATTCAATTGAAAGAGTACTAAGAGATGCTGGATATAAGTCTTCTCTTTTTGTGACCAGAAGCCCTTTCTTTGTTGTTCTTCATCCTATTTATACTAACTATCATTCTATTATAGGAAAGTTTCTTGAATTATGGGATTGATTTAAGGATCTACATTTAAGATAATTGCATCCTGTCTTGCTTTGAATCTTCAATCCCTTGATCTTTGTGACTTTCCTCCTTCGTATATGGTAATCACACGTGGGGTTAGTTAGTCCGTTTCCAAGATCGTTGACTTCGAGCCATCTATGGTCTCGACCCACTTTCCAACTCCTTTCATATCACTCTAGCTGGCTGTATGATCGGGTCGTGCGACTTGTGCTATAACAGTAACTTAGAACTTATTCGACATGGGACATTATAAGAAGGAAAGGAAATTATGTGATTCCTACATATTGTAAATCAACATCTATCTAAATGAAATTGTCGTCTTCATTTTAGCTAGTGTGCATTTCATTACTAGATTTCCAAGAATAGTGCAAAAAATGTTATGATTAATAAATTAAGATATGTATGAGTTGAACTATATAATACCATTAATAAAAATTATGGCCTACATCATGAATACATTTAAGTTTACCTCTAGATACTAAACAAGGAGAACTAATCAAACACAAATCATCAACATCAAGTCTCCCTCAAAACACCAAACAAACAATAAAGAATATATACAATTTATGTAATTATAACACAAGCCATGGCAACATGAAGCCGTTGAATTTACGATCCTTTTTGTATCTTCCATCCCTACTGATTCTTCACTCTCACATATTCACATAACATCTCGCTTCCTACAATCAAATCAATTTGCAGAGTTAAAAAAGTTGGTTGTTAGAGCATCCACAATAGTAGAGATACAAAGACAATTTATAAACCTCCAAATATATATCAGGTAAGCATCTATATTTACTTCTATCTACCTCATTTTTTACACTCATTTTTCTCTACCTCACTTTTAACTATTCATGTTCGATTATTTTAAATTAATACAAACTTGATTTAATTAAAAATGATTGGATAAATGAAAACAATAAATTATAAAAAAATTGAAAATATAAAATATTAAAATCATAATAAATCATAGTTAAACGCATAATATATAAATTAAAATAAAAAATTAAACCATAATAAAATTAAATTTATTAAAACCATAAAATATGAAAGGAAATTGAGAATTATAAAATATGAAAACCATAATAAATTCTTAAAATTAAACTCATAATTAATTTATCAAAATTAATTTACAAATATATAAACAAATATAAAAATTTAAGAAAAAAAATTAAAGAACCCATCTCAGACCCCACCTTAAATAGTCATATATCTTTCACTACACACATCCGCGCATGCACAACACGCACACCGTTCCAAGGAGAGAGTGCGGCGCACGGGTCGCATGTCCGAAGTAAGGAGAGGAACCACCATTTTTTCTCTTCTGTTTATCTACCTAAGTTTACAAAATGTGTAGGACCCAGATGCCATATCACACCTTCATCCTAGGTGGAGCTGAGTTTGAGGTAGATACAATTTTATGTACCTAGTATTGTAGATGCTTTTACCAACATCGAAACTTTATCCATTCATCTTATTCTTTTTGTTTCTTAACCAACGCCAATTTTTTTCATTAAAAATTGCAAACAATGTAATCACGTGCAAACCATGTTAAGGAAAAATATTTGATTTAGTTAATTTAATATAAAAATAAAAGATAATATAAAATATAGGACTATTTATGAGATGTCATTAACCAGCTTTGAGAAATTAAATAAATTGGAAACATTCATTTTTTTTAAGACGATGAAGAAAAGCAAATAAAATTATATAGCCTCCTCGATTTCAATTTGTGATATCAATATCAAAGAGTAATGTCAAAACAATGCATGCAACACCCAAAAAATTAAAAATACTCACAACAATGAGATCATAAGTATGATAGAAAATTCCAAAATAGCAAAATTGGATAATTAAGGATGAAGATAAACTCCACATTCAATTGACCGAAAAAATGTGAAAGAAAGTAGGGGGTGCAAAGAGGTCAAGTTGGATCAAACCTGACCCCATGACTCTAAACCCAAACAACCCGAAGGCCCGAAAACCCCAACCTAAAACCCGCAAGTTTCGGGTCAGTTGGATCAGGTGAAGGGTTGACCTGATTTTTTTTAAAACTTGCATGTTTCTTTCTTAAAAACTACATGATCTTTTTGCATATTGAAGTGAACCGCCGGAAGAAAAAATCAATAAACTGTAATAAGCTGCAATAATTGAACTGCAACAAATACAACAAAACAAGTAAATTGTAAACATCTATCTATAAACACAATCCATCGAAAGCAAACACAAGATAAAAAACCAAAAATAACATACAAATTAAATCCATCAAAGCAACACAATCCATAAACATCCATTACAATCCATAAACAGAATCCATAATCCATAAAAAGTTAGCAAAACAATTCATAACACAAGCTTCATCATTCATTACATCTTCACTCTTAACTCTTCACCCTCCAAAAATGAAGTACCTACAAAAAATTAAACTATTAATTAGTGTAAGATAGTAAGATACAAAAACTAAAAATCAAGACTCATATAAATTATCTCACTCAAGTTATCAAGTTTGTGCTTGTTTTCCTCTATCGCCCTTCTCTTTCATGCCAATGTTAGAAATACCTAAACTAAAATAATTAATAATTTATTAATTATCCAAAATTAAATATTAAAGATATCTAATAAAATAACGTATAGAAGTAAAGAATACACCTTCTTCTTATTTTTCAAGACTAGCCAAGTCTTCTTCAATGGTTGGTTCTTTTGATCTTCTCAACTAATTTTGAACACATACAAGACTTTCTACAAGTGTAAGAGTTAAAGAACTCCTAAAAGGGTCAAGTATCCTCCCTCCGCTACTAAAGACAGATTCTGAAAAAACCTTAGAGATAAACATTACCAAAAGATCTCGAGCAAGTAGTGATATTCATGTTTGTGTGTATGGGATTGAGTTTGTTGGCAATTATATTTTTTAATTTTATCTTCAACAAAAATTGAAGTAGATTGACTCTTAATGATACACAAATCTAGATTATTAGGTTTTATTTTTCTTCACAACAATGTGGCCGTATACTCATTTTATGCGCAACGGCTAGAAATCTCTCTTTTATAACTTTCGATGGTCTTCCTCATATTTTTTAAGAAAGTTTTAATTATTGTATCAAAATAATATTTAATTAGATATTTTATTTATAGAATAGAAAATATGAAAAAAAATTAATACATAAATAAAAAATTTATGTGATAACACCCACAACATAATAGATATAGATATTTATGATATTATGCAAATACTAAAATAAAAATATTATACTTTTATCTCCTAGATTTGAGGTATATCGAATAAAATGGATCATCAAGAAATATTTCCCAAGGCCCGTCGATAATTTCGGCTATATAATTTAAAATAATATACTCCCTCCGTCCCGAGTTATTAGTCCCATATTCCTTTTTCGTCCGTCCCAACTTATTAGTCCCATTTCCTAAAATGGAAAAAAATCTCCTCACACCAATAAAATATTAATTCAACTACACTCACAAACATTGGTAACTGTGCCAAAAGCAAATGGGACTAATAACTCGGGACGGAGGGAGTAATTTTTAGTAACACTTGTATTAATATATCTATCATCAATCATTTTTAGATCTATTCAACTCTCATATATATATATCTTAATCCAAACTTCACAAAAAAACATATCTTACTCAAATAATAAAATAAAAAACATATAATATCCCTCAGCAGTAAAAAAGTAACTCTTGTGGGGATAATCAGGTGTTAGTGAAAGCGTTAGAGGAAATGAATGATGATCAGAAACAGTCAGTTAAAGATAGTTTTGAACATCTATTCCACTTACAAGTATATGATGATAGTTTTGAACATCTATTCCACTTACAAGTATATGATTTACCTGTGAAATTTGCATTTTGGATTCTTTTTAAATTTGAACCTCAAAGTTGTGAGATTGTTATAGATGAGCAAAAATATATTGCACTAGATGAAGATGATCTATGAATGACTCTAAGCATTCCTAAAGGTGCTGTTACCATGAGTAAGAAAAAGAAAAAAGTTGAAAGTATGTTGCTAACGGAATGGAAAGAACGAGTAGGGAATAATCCATCGAGGATTAGGAGCTCAAATATTAGTAAGGTAATGCTAGCTGAAAAAGATGGAGGTACATGCTTTTGAAGACATTTTCTACTTCTTATGACTACTTGTCTTATTGAGAATTTGAGAAATGGATATGTTAACCAAATAGTTATTAATTATTTTGATAATACCAATACATTTAAAAATCTGAATTGGTGTCATTATGTTATTAACTTATTAATTGAGCACGCAGTTTATTGGAAGAAAGCATAAAGCAGACCATTCCAAGGACCAATGATATTTCTGATGGTAGGTTGAGTTTATATTATAAAATGTTACTTATAAATTATTTGTTGGTGTATATTAGTTTATTATTCATTTAATTATTTTGATGGTGTACTATGTTTTTCATTCGTCTTAATTAATTTGTCTACAATATGTTAGTTTAAGAATAATAATAAAGGGTAGTAAGATTTTTTTAAAACATTTTATGTTATGTGTATGTAATTTTTGTGTACATTGATCTTTTGATTCTAACTTTTTAAATTTATTATATATCAGTTAATGTATGTGGACATAGTAGTTTTATACAAACGGATGGTGGATAGATGTTTCCCTACTATGAAAGGTTGGAACTCTCACTTATTGAGAAAACGTGAAGAAAAAGACATTGAAAGTGGTGGTTACCAAAGTGGTGGTATAGTCTCCAGATATGTCTCAAATGTTGAAGGATTTGGTAAAGAAAGCATGAATTCCAATGCGTCGAAACATGGGTTAACAATTGACATCGATGAAGGTGGTGAGCATGAATATCTAAACAAGATTGTTTCTAAAGCACAAGAGATGACTCACTCGATGAAGGAGTTAGTTTACTTAATTCAAAGAGCACCCCCATCATTTGTTGGAGAATACTCATGTGTAGAAAATTATTAGTTCCTCCACTCATGTCTTAGGTAAGAAAATACAAAAAAATGCTCATCAAGTGATCAGCCAGCTAATAACTTCCTTTGAATACATTAAATGAATACTATATTATTATCAAATGTATATTTGTTCGAGTGTATTTGAATATGTTTACACCCATCTTATGTATTGGTATGCAAGTACTTACTTTATTTTATGTGTAGTGTTCATCATCTAAAACACATGTAGTGAATGTTGTTGGAAGTAAAACATCTACTTAGTTGGTCAGTACAGTTAAAGAGAATGACCAGTCGATTAAGGTAAATTTAACATTTAATCAAAAATCCTATGTACTAAACAAAGTTGAAAAAGTCGTTCCTAATACAGTCTCAACAGTTTTTTACTGTCTATCTGATTATTTATGTAAGTATCATATTTTATTTAATGAATAAAAAATGGTTAAAGAATCAACAAATGCTAATTATGGGAGTTTAATACATGATTGAACGTGTACAAAACTACGAAAAATCACGGTCAATGACATCGTGATAGGTGGCACCTTATCCCTTTTTCAACTTGTGCAACTCGTTCATGACTCATTTGTATTGAGGGAGAGAGAATCAACATACAGAACCAAAAAAAGAAGGCGAAAGAAGAGAGGGAAACCACTCACGCCCATAACCCCAACTCCAGACCGTCACCTTCATCACATTTTTCTTGCCAACTGAGTACGTTTCAGGCAATGATTTCTAAAGACCGAAGAAAGTGCTCAATATAAGCTTTCCATAGAGACCAAGAGCTCATGATTTTGTTGAGAATCAATGGAGTTCTACTCCAACGAACAGGTCAGTTTAGGTAACGATATTGGTGTTTCACCTCCGAATTGCTATCAAACTTTAATTAATTCTTGATCTAACTTGATATTCATAATCCTTGTTGAATTGTGAACCTACTGGTATCAATTCCTAGAGCTGACCACCGCCGATCGTTGGAGTTCACTGAGAAACTTCAACGTGAAGTAAAGTTTTCCTCCATGATTTAAATCCAATTTTTGGCAGGTTAAACTCGTTTTTATGCATACTATCTTGTTCACCATCATATTTAGAGGTCAGGATTAATTTAGGAGATCCAGCTAGGCGGGTTGTGTGTGTCGTTCTAACAATTCTGCAATTAGGAAGGTGAAACAACCCGACCGCCAACCAGGATCTAAGTTGGTTGCTGAAGTTGTCACATTCGGCGACTCACATAAATGGTGGCAGTCGTTGTTCATTCAACTGATCACCAAACTCGTGATGATCCGTGCAAGTTTGATTTTTGATCTGATACATCATATCCTTGATGCATGAGTTTAAATATTAATACTAAGACATGCCTTGCACATATTTATGCACTTAATTATGATTTTGAACTTGATAAATTGCTAGATTAATTACATGCATTATCAGATACAAGATTGACTATTTTACGGGTAAACGAGTTCTGAATTTGATCGTGTGTAAATCATGGATTGGTTAATATGTATGAACATGTTAGATGAGTCACATATTGTCTCACCCTAAGAAATTCCCAAAGTTGGGGATGCAACTAGGGGTGGCAATTTTTGATCCAATCCGATAATCCGACACGAATCCGCACGATAATAACGGATACGGATTGAGGCTTATCGAATATGGATCCTTATCGGATTGACACGATAAGGACACGAAAATTTCGGATCGGATTCGGATTGGATACGGATCGGATTGGATAATTCATTAAACGGATCGGATTCAGATCGGGTACGGATATCCGTTAATAAATTAATAAAAATTATTTATTTTTAAATATAATAATTAATTGATTGATTTTGATATATTAATATAGATTTAAAGTTCTTTCAAAAACTCAAATCTTTTGGTTCTTCATTGTTCGTGTCCCATTTTATTAATTTAACACCAAAAGTGTATTTATTTATCTATTAATTATATTTTTTAATAATTATTTTCTTCTACTATCAAAATTTAATAACTTTCTTTTTTTTCTCAACTTCAAGTTATCAATTAAGTTGTATCAACGGATTAACTAAAAGGTGAGTTCATAAATTTTAATGTTGATGAAAGTATTGTAGATTCTCATTCATTATCTCAACTCATTCAATTTCACCATGATAGATTAAAAGTATTTATTATAATTTATTTTATTTGTTATAAATCTTAAAGTTTTAATTAATATTTTTCTCCCTCAAAATTGTAAGTGGAGTATTGACGACTAAGGTGAAAGATTGATCAATATTTAGAAATGAGCATGTTTGATCACTAGAATTGGAATTTAAGACTTATCTATGTATCTTCGGATATTTGATTGAGGATTTTAGTTTCAAATGAAGTTGCAGTTTTATTTATTTATCAAACACATTATTTGAACAATCAAATATGAATATTTTGTATTATCTTATCAAAATTTTATTGGATTATAATTGTGTTTATTGAAACGGATTCTTATTGAATTAATCCGATTTGGATTCTTCATCGGATCGGATACATAACAGATCATTCGAATTAGATACTTATTGGATCCTTAATGGATACGAATCGAATTCGTGCGGATACGGATTTGATCTTAATGGATCGGATACGGATACGGATTTTAATTTTTCTTAACGGATCGGATACGGATTTGACCTTAATGGGTCGGATCGATAACGGATTGACACGATAAGGATCCGATCCGCACAAATTGCCACCCCTAGATGCAACATCGGGGATGATAATCGTCCGATAAACACAAATGGAGTAGGAAATATGCAAATGATCACAATAGAGACATGTGTGCGAGATAAATAATCCTATACCAAATAAAGGATTTGGCAAAAGTATTCGACTCTAGCACGTTAAGCATGATACGAAATAGGATTATTGTAATTTACATTCCAAGCCAAAGTCGAGAATTAAGGGAGTTCAAAATATTTGTAGGAAAACTAAAGTAGGTGGATTATATATTTGAAAATATATAATCTTGGACTCTTAAGAGTGGAAATATTATGTACAACTTAGCAATTTGCTACCACTATCTCTGTTTAACCTACATATTTAGAAATATATACAGGGCTGAGTACATTTTACTTAATGGACACTTGCCAAATACATGTATACTTTTAAAATTTTCATATCACAATCCAGGATAACACATGGGTTTTAATTTTAAGAAATATCACCATTATCAAACTCATTTTATTTTGCAATACCGAGCTTGATTTTATTTCTAAATACACTATTTGTTTTAATGAGTGTGCCTAAGAAGTTGGCTTACTTCCATAGTCACAGCGACCTGCCTATTTAGTGGGACATTTCTCCTACTAGGTCTAACATCAAATGCACTAATCTAAGATCTTATAGAGTCATCAAGACCGGATTGTTCATAAATATCTTGACATTTAAAAAATTTAATGCTCTGGCTGTATTCCCCAACTCAGATTTCACATATACTCTCTAGCCACTTTCTCGGCTTCGAGGTCAGATAGATAATGCAAAAAAGAAATAATTTCAAATATAAAAATTTAATTCAAAACAAAACATGTTTTTCATGATTTTCTCATTTATGATTCATGGTCCAAAATCACATTTTATGGTTTAATGGGGAAACCCACATTATCCATTATCGTAATAAGAATCATTTTTAAACATAACATATAAAGATACACATGTACTTGATCTGATTAGCCAAGACCTATAAAATCAACATATATATATTTGATAAGCAATCAATAGTACATTTGCCTCTACGAAGTCATTGTGTATGTGAAGTCAAGGATCGAGAATTCTAGTACTAACTATGATGTCAGCCCTACAGAGCCCAAACATCATCTAGTGTACTACTAGTCTATGGAGTGGCCCGTGAGCAAAGTATAGGGTCCATACTCTTGAAATCATCTGCAAAATAATAATACTGTATGTTTATATATCAAAAGATTTACACAAACTAATTACATACAAGTAGATCCTAACTATCCGACAAAAGAAGTGCCCTGAGGGGACCCTATAGACAGGGCACCCTCATCATCAGCATCACCATCATCATGGCCAAAAACATCATTAGACCCAAGGTCCTCGTTTGGGCCTTCATCACAGATACCGAAAACAATCACCTCTCGGATGTGTAAAACATCCCCCTCTATGCAGAGGCGTTTCATCACAGGAAGGTCTTGTGCCTGAATATCTCTCTAAGACACCACTTGATCATTAGAAGGGATAACTTAGGGTGGTGAATGTCAGCTGCTGATGGTATAGGCACAACAGGTGGGGCTGATACTGATGGACCTGTCTCTGAGTAAAAAAGATGGGTACGTCGCACTCTTTATATTGGTGTACGTGCAGGCAGAACTATTGGTGTATTTGGCTCTAGATCTTGTCAAGCATACTCAAGATAAGGCAAGTAGGGTCTGCATGTGCGCTCCTTATAATGATTAGCTGATACTGCAATAATTCGATAAAACCAGAAAAATCGCCCACCTGATAGTATGTGGGGTTGAGCTCCTGAATAAAATGATTGGACTCTTCTCGAGCCCAACCTTCTCGGATGTCATCTAGTGTGGCCAATGGCGTCACCATGTTTTAGGCGGTGCAAATCTATCTTGCCATTTATCATATAAATAATCATACTCAGACATCAAATACGAAAATAACTGACAAAAATAAATAAAAGGACATAAAGTAAAAGAATTTTAAAACAATTGAAAAAAATAATTGAATAAACTTAACTGAAACATAAGGCATTTGCTCTAAAATAGGATGCTTGAGGTCTTAAATAATGTTTCATTAATTCACTAATCCTTAATTGGAAAATAGGAAGACATGATAGTAAAAAGTCCCTTTCTGTATCAACAAGAGATCAAGGTGAAATACGTAGTTTCAGTAAGATTTACCTATTAGAAACTTTCTTTAGGTTTAAATTAGACCAAAACAAAGACATTGATGAGAATCTTGATGTATTCAATAAACTAATTCAAGATATTAAGCTTACTGGAGATGAGCATATAGATGAATATGCCCCTATAGCCCTATTGAATGCTATCCCTGATTCCTATAATGATGTAAAATCTGCCATTAAGTATGGCAAGGACTCTGTGAACCTAGAAACTGTGATGAGTGGACTTAAGAGTAAGGAACAAGACCTTAAGAGGGGTAGAGCTAGGAATAGAGGCAGTAATAATGAAATTTTTAATGTTTGGGGTAGGTCCAAGACTAGAAATGTCAGAAACAGAAGTAATGATAATTATAACACTAGAGAGGGAAAAATGAGTCAATCTGAAAATAGAAGTAGATAAAAATCTGGATCTAGGGGAAGAAAATGCTATAATTGTGGTGAGTATGGCTACTTTATTAGGCAATGCTCCAAATCAAGAAGGGGTGAGAGTAGTAATTCTAATGTCAATACAACTAAAGGGGATAATATGGGTGATGTTTACATGCTTGCTGACCTTGACTACAATAACTCCCTACCTTCTTCTTATGCTTGCGCTGGGAAATTTTGTTCTACTGATTGGATTGTAGATTCTGGTTGTACATAACACATCTCACCTCAAAAACAACATTTTTCATGTTTAAAACTAGTAGAAAATGGCTATATCCTGTTAGCAGATGAGAAAAAATGTAAAATAGAAGCTATAGGTAATATCAAACTTAAATTTGTTGATGGGTGTGCATATACTCTGAAAAATGTTAGGTATGTGTCTGATTTGTGCTTCAATTTACTGTCTTGTTCTGCTCTTGAAGATGATAGGTTAGAAGACAGGTGGGGAAGGGGTATTATGAAGATAATGCAGAGCTCTTTAGTGATTTTTAAAGCAAAAAAGAAGAATAACCTTTATGTCTGCAACACCGAACCTGACTCTTATGTGAGTAATGTGAATATTTCTGATTATAATGTGTTTGAACTGTAGCATAGAAGACTAGGACACATGAGTAATAAGAGTCTAGAGATTCTAAAGAACGATGGTTTGTTTGGTTCTGATAATGTTGATGCATTAGATTTCTGTAAAAATTGCATATTAGGCAAACAAAGTAGAGTCACATTCCCTGCACACACCCCACCTAATTCCCCTAGGAGCTCTACCATACTAGAATATCTTCATGCAGATGTGTGGTGGTCTGCTAGTGAGCCTACCCAAGGTGGAAAGAGGTATTTCCTCTCAGTGATAGATGACTTCTCTAGAAAAGTTTAGGTTTTCTTAGCGAGATACAAATCTAATGTGTTTAATATGTTTAAAAATTGGAAAACTCTTATAGAAAACCAAACTGAAAAGAAAATTAAAACCCTTAGAACTGATAATGGATTGGAATTTTGTAATAATCAAATGGATGATTTCTATGAGGTTAGTGGTATAAGAAGACATAGGACTGTCCCTTATTCCCCTCAGCAAAATGGGGTTGCTGAGAGGATGAATAGGACCATATTAGAAAGAGTGAGGTGTATAATGTCCATAAGTGATTTAGATAAATCTTTTTGGGAAGAAGCAGTTATGACTGCCACTTATTTGATAAACAGATCTCCCTCTGTGCCTTTAAAGGGGAAATGTCCTGGGTCCGTGTTCTATAATAAACCTCTAGACTTGTCAAATCTTAGAGTCTTTGGTTGTGCTGCCTATATCCATCAAAAGAGTGATAAATTAGATCCTAGAGCTAGAAAGTGTGTCTTTCTAGGGTATCCTGAAGGCACAAAAGGATATAGGGTGTGGGATGTAAATGACTTGGACTATAAGGTCATAATTAGTAAGGATATAACTTTTAATGAGTCTGGCTTTCCCTGCTCATCTAGTTCTCTGCCTCCAACTATGCATGAGGGTATTTCTAGTGAGGTGGTGCCTCCTAAATTAGACAATAATGACATTCAAGGGGAAGATAAGTTGTTAAATCAACAGAATACTGAGTGTCCTACTTCTGAAAATATTGATAATTTTGACTGTTAGGATTGTACTAATCAAGGTGGAGTGTCTAATCTTAATTCTGAATCAGGATCCATGCATGATAACAATTTTCTTGATTACAAACTTGTTAGAGATAGATCTAGGAGACAGGTTACTAGTAATAGAAAATTTGATGAATATGATCTAACCATGAATGCTTTGAATGTTTTTGAGGAATTAGATGGAGATGAACCTAAAACATATAAGCAAGCTATGCAGTCCCCTAAGTCTAAGTTGTGGCAATCAGCTATGCAAGATGAAATTAACAGTCTTCATGAAAATAAAACATGGACCCTTGTTCCCAGAACAAATAATCTTTATGTTGTTGACTGTAAATGGCTTTATAAGGTTAAACAAGATGGAAAGTTTGTTAGATACAAGGCTACGTTAGTTTCCAAGGGGTTCACCCAAAAGGAAGACATAGATTACTCGGAGATATTTGCTCCTGTTGTTAAATTTACTACTATCAGAATAATGCTTGCATTAGTTGCTCATTTTGATTGGGAGCTTGTTCAAATGGATGTTACTACTGCCTTCTTGTATGGTGATCTAGACGTATGCATTTATATGAATCAACCTGATGGTTTCTGTGACTTGAAGCATCCTAATTATGTCTGTTTACTTAAAAAAGCCTTGTATTGTTTGAAGCAATCCCCTAGGCAATGGAATATCAAATTTGACACTTTGATGAAGTCTTTAAAATTTGAAAGAAGCATACATGATTATTGTCTGTACTTTAAGATTGAGAATAGTATACCTACTTTCTTGCTTCTTTATGTATATGATATGCTGATTGTTAGTCCAAGTATGAACTCTGTGAAACATGTGCAAATACATCTATGTAAACACTTTAAAATGAAAGACTTAGGTAATGCAAGGAGAATTCTAGGCATGGATATAGTTAGGGACAAGACTAAGTCGACTCTGATCCTAAACCAGTCAGCCTATATAGCTAAAATACTTGCTAAGTTCTCTATGTGTGATGCTAAACCTGTCAATGTGCCTCTTGCATCTCACTTCTTGTTAAGTAAGGATCAGTGTCCTAAAATTGATTCTGAAATGAATGAAATGAAACATGTACCTTATACTAATGTTATTCGTTCTTTAATGTATCTTATGGTGAGTACTAGGCAAGATATTGCTTATAGTGTAATCCTATTGAGTAGATACATGTCAAATCTTGGTAAGCCCCACTGGGAAGCCCTTAAATGGTTATTCAGATACTTAAAGCACACACAAAACACTAGTTTGAGATTTTCAAAACATTCCAATGATGTTAACCTAGTTGGTTATGCTGACTCTAATTATGCAAATGATAGGGATAATAGGAAATCAACTATACCCTATATTTTTACTTTGTATAATGCATGTGTTAGCTGGAAATCTCAATTGCAACCTGTTATTGCTTTATCTACTACAGAATCTGAATATATTGTTATGACTAATGCATTTAAGGAAGCCATTTGGCTTAAGGGTTTATTGTCTGAGATTAAGTATCTTAAAATGAATCCTATTGTGTATTCTGACTCTCAATCTGCCATTCAACTCTGTAGAAATCCAGTTTTTCATGATAGAACCAAGCATATAGATGTAAGATTTCATTTCATTAGGGACATAGTAGAAAAAGACATCATTTCCTTAAAGAAAAATGCATCTGAATTTAACCCAGCTGATATGGTTACTAAATGTTTGCCTCTTGTGAGGTTTATGTCCTGTCAAAAGATTCTTAATTTTGAGCATAATTAAATTTTACTCTTAGTGATGTTTAATCCAATGTGCTCTGTTTTCTTTACTAACTTCGTGTGAGTGCAATCAGTTACTCCTGTGTTCTTTACTTGAGTTAATATGTTTGACTTCAAACTTTGTGTTACCATTCTTTTTGTAATAGGGTATTTGCTTTGTGTGTGGCTGCAGGTTTTGATCTTCTGTGTTAGTATACCTTTGCCTTGCCCTAAAAGTCCTAGTACATGAATTGCTAGGAAATTGGCGATGATGATAACCAATAAGTGATTGTCCCTGCAACCACGACAAAGGTGGAGTTTGTAATGTGTGGTGTGGCCTTGATTTTGGGCTGTTTAATTGCTAGGCCTAGCTATTCCGAGCCCAACCTTTGGTATTGTTTATGGACTAGATGTTGGTTCGGGTATACGGTTGGGGCGGTTATTTCTTTACCCCACTATATATTCGTGTGACCTGTTTACTCGTTCATTCGATAAACCCTAACCCTAATTGTGCGCCGCTCTCTCTCTCTCTCTTCTCTGAAATGCTCTCCCTTCTCTCTTCCCTTTTGTGTGATCCGAGTATGTTTCGAGTGAGCTTGTGAGCGATAGAGAGCCCCTGAACCCTTGCCAACCCATTTGCATCTCCCTTTCGGCCGGAGGAAGGCGGGGACTCACACAAGGTGAATTCTGAGCCAACAATCAAGCCCCTTCATATCTTGGCAAGGCGGAGGCGCACTGATCTAAAGATCCATGGCGCCGAAGGCTTTATAGGAGGTCCAAGCTTCAAGATTGGACCCAGATCCGAACGAGGAACCCTAATCTATTCATGACTAGGTCGGAATCCGAGAGTAACAGGCCAGAAACGGGTTGGCAGGCCTGATACCCAAGATGTTATTCTTAAATCATAAAAGACTAAAAAAGAAAAACAATCAACTATTAATCGAATGAATACATAGATTCGGACTCATTTTTATTTAACTTCATTTTTATGTTGGATCTGATCTCTATATTATGCAGAACTTTAGAGGTAATCGAATAAATCTAAGGTATAGTCAAACTACATAGTTTCACAATTTAAGTATGTAAAATGTGAAATAGTCAAACTATAAACTCTATAAGTATAATATTATCCACTTCGGGTTGATCAAACCTTTACAATTTTATTTTTGGATAACTCTTCAACATGTCTCATAATAATGAAGTTGTGTGGACTCTTATACAAAAAAATTGCATCATTTTTTTTTCTAAGTATACTTTTATACACAAAGAATTCCATTTTTTTTATATGAAATAATGGGTTTGCCAATGCTCAATACCCTGCATTTACATACAAAAGATTTTGATATTAGTCTTTATATATTTATTTATTATTCAAAGAAATATAAATAAAGAATTGAATATATCTATTGAAGCATGTGCTTGAACAATTAATTTCTGGCCTACTCCATTAGTTAGGCATGTCATTGAGAAGCAACCTGTTGTAATCTTTCGAAGCTCGTATAAATTTATTCATCTAATTAATTATAAAATAGTATTATTCCTCATAGAAATTTGTTGTTCGTAATAAAAATGATTTATTATATTGATGAATATTATTTATCAATTTAGTTTAGATCATAGACTTATAATCGTACAGTACTATTTTGGTATGTCATGTACGTATACACGAATTATGAACACTAATGATTTAGTAAACATATTTTAATTATAAAGGTTTGAGAGAATGATTTACTTCTATAATGACATATAAGATATTTAAATCAAAATACAACGTTTACTCGCTAACTTTAGACTTACATTATCATTAATTTCGTTTGAATCAAAAGAAACTTTTTAGATTTTGAAGTAATATCACAATAAATGAATTAATCAACAAAAAATATTATATATATAATTATTAAAGATAACCAAAAATTACTTATTATACTTATAGCAGTCTAAATTACGACAAATATAAGTTTTATGTTAAACTCATTAAATAAACTAATTTGTTTACGAGCTCACGAGTTGAATGTTATAAAACTCAAGTCTGATTGGTTTAGTAGATAAACTATATTAAACGAACTAGATTGAACTTTTATCTACTCGAGAGTTGAATAACTAACGAGTAACTCTACTCATTTGCATGTATCCTTATATGTAGCGCTCCCAACTCGCCTTCTTAAACCTTCATGAGCGTCGCAAGGTTTGGGTGGTGAATAACTGTGGAAGACTTGAAATAACAACCGCGTGATGTACTTGAATGGAACAAAAACACACCCAAATCAATAAAAAATAACAGAGCATTCATAAATAGAAGTTTGTAACGAGGAACCAATCCTCATGCAACTGTATCAATCAACATCACAGTTTAAAATACTAGAGTATAGTTTCACAAATGATTATTACATATAATAGGATGAATAAGCTTTAAAGTTTCAGTGCAGTAGAGAGTTACGCAATTATGCATATCTCATTATCAATAATCTTATTTAGGTAACCTATTCTCTACACCGCCGCATTCTCATTCCTTGCTCTTAACATGCACATTTTAGAACTAGACAACTAGTGGACAATGGTTGAGTACTAGGTACCCAGTGAACACAGTTTTTCGAAAGATACATACATATGAATGATATGCCACACACAAATAAACCACATAATTTTACAAAAAGTTATAATTGTGTTTATCCAAATCATTATCATCACACTGCATGCATGCAGATTCACTCAACATGAAATGAATATTGTTTTACATTGTGTGACTTGAAGTTAGCCTACTTCCAAGTCAGAATGAAAAGTTAGGAATGGGTTGACTACTCAATTTAAAATCAATTTAAAAATAAAACAGTTGCGTGGCTTTCAGAAAATGGAGCTCACATCTCAAAAAAGGCATTTTGAGTTTTAGTATAAGAAAGCTCACCTCAATAGCTTAAAATGTATTGACAAAGATTACGTAGTATGTTTTTGAAAGCTGGAGCTGCTACTCGGTGCTTCATTCAATCAATACCACGTTAAATACAATAAATCAGGTGGATCATCTAATGTTTAACTAGTAGCACCTCAGCTGATGCTAAATGTGAATCTCAGGTTCAACGACTAACCAACTCGATCGACTGACACAAACCACTCAACTCAATATGTGACATTCGTAAGTCGGAATGTGCATGTGACTCATTTGGGCTATGTGGTCTATGTGAAAGCATGGGCCTCGTGACTCCTAAAGTGGTATCAGAGTAGTTTATTTACTCTTAAAAAAATTATTTCTATTTGAAACTAGGATTGTATCATTAGATCACCAAGAGATGATCGCTTAGCACTCCACCTTGTCACGCTTAATCGGATGAGATGATCATTTATGGAAAAAAAATATCCAACCCAAATTATTTTCAAAAGGAATTTTTTTTAGAAATAGATTTTACGTTGGAAGTGTCATCACCTATACAATGTTGAGTAAATATAAAGCATTATAAGATAATTTCTTGAAACCATGCTCCAAGAATACAAACTATAACATTGAAATATTGATGAGCATGATTTTATATTTGTTGAAGCGATAAAACATGATGTACATCATGTTTGAGCATGTTTTTTTATTATATTATGATATATTTTACGAGAATATAGATTTATCTTAAGGATATTGTTGGTCCCGAAATCAAAGTACAACTACGTGTAGCCGAAGATTTGACTATGAAGCAGAAGCAATACGTAAAGCACTTGCACTTGTTCGGATAAACAAAGTATAGTCAGTTTAGTGTGTATAAAACTTAAGCTTAGGTCTGTTCTTGTTAAGTCAGTTTCACAGAGTATACACTTCAATACTTGGACAAGTATTGAAGGTTTCAATAGTCAGTTTGTGAAACAAAAACAGAACAGGAGTAAAAGTAAAGCTATAAGGAACACACAAGATTCATAGTGGTTCGGATCTCAATATTCTACAATCACTCTTCAGACCCAAGGTCTGGATAATTCACTAAGTAAGTACAAGCCTCCTTACAATCTATACACAGTCCGTCGGTGCCTCCGTCCTTCGATCAGCTGCGACACTCGCCTAGGAACTCCTTGCGGACTTAGTCTTCAGGTTGAAGTGAGGACGGCACCCGCAACCTTCTTCCCGGTGGTTGGATGTTTAATGTTCTTCCCAGAACTCAGGATGTTGGCATACGCCCGTGAGAATCAGTATCCAAGACTAGGAAACTGACTGCTATGAATATATCTTGCAAAAATATATTCACCAAAGAAAAGCTTCAGCCTCGTGCAAGGAGAAGATAGCATGGAGTAATAACTTGAGTCGGAGACTCAAGTCTCGTGTAAAGCACGGAAACTCAGAAAGTTTGAGCAGAGAGATGGCTTAGCAGAATGCCCTTTGTCGTGTGAAGACTTTCAGATTTCGTAACCATTTAAGGTTGAAGGGCAGACCTTTTTAGACTCATGGATGATATTGCCCAATTGAAGCCCATGCTGTAGGTCTGCTTTTTGCTCTGCTGCACCAGTGTACTATTCACTAACTTTATGTCAGACTAAGTTTCAATCCAAAGGGATCCAAGTTTGGATAACCTTGTACTGACTTTCACTTGGGCATGTATATGTGTAAGTCTGACCGAGCTTCGATATCTTTTGAATACTCGTGCTTTAAAGGTAGAGGCTCTTATACTAACTTCCCAAGGTTAGTATAGCTTTAGCCCTCATACTGACTTCCGATAGTCAGTATAGTAGACCCTCATAGTGACTGTCCACAGTCAATATGGAAAACAACCTCATACTGATTTCTCCTGATCAGTATGGAAAACCTTCATACTGACTTCTCCTAGTCAGTACGGGGAAACTCTCATACTGACTTCTCCTGTCAGTATGGAAAACCTTATACTAAGCACTCCAACTCAATTTTGGTTAAGGCTATACTTGGTGAAAACTAAGTCTTAAGGCGTGCATGTAGTGAGTTCTCGAGCATTCTCCTTTGCTCAGTGTTCAACCTAAATTCTATTACAACTTGATCGATCCTATACAAGGATTACAACTTAGAACTCTTGAAACTGAAAAACTTACTAAGATGGCTTACAATCTTTGACCCACCAAAACACAAAAAGTAAGGAAGGATTTCTCTAACAAAAATCCTAACAATCTCCCCCTTTTTGGTGTGGTCAAAGCCATCTTTAACCTAAGCTGATGAGGTGTGGATAACTTTAAAGTTTTTACAGATTTGACAAATAGTCACATAAGCTCTGAAAAGTTCCCCCTCAAAGTCAGATTTCTACTTAAGATCTTCTCCTTATAGATTTGGAGAGATATTTCTCGATTGATTTTCAAGTCAGCTTCGAGCAATTTTAATCTAAAGTAGTAGAGAGTTAGAAGCCTGCTGATTACAATGGAGTGTGTAATTTTAGCGTATGAAGAACAAAGACCTTTGTTGGACAAAAAGAGATTGTCATAAACAAGTCAGTTTATCTTTTAATATTTTTCATTACAATACAGGGATAAACTAACTAAAAAGAAACCTATTACAAAATTATTACAAGAACTATACTAGGCTGCTTCTGGTCTTCTTGATGTTTTTCCAATTGACTGCTGCTGAATTTCTTGAACATCTCATCTAAGGAATACAGATGAAAAGGCTGATCAGCTTTTCACTGTTCCTGGACTTTGGTCTTCCAGCAGTTCTCAGTCTGGGAGGTAGTGCGGGTGGCTTTGCACTTTATGGGAGGGAAAGATAAAATGTCTTCCCTTTTCTTCTCTTCCCACCTCCCTGCTTCTGCTTCATTCGTCAGGGTCTCCTTCACGAATTGTGTCTTTAATGGCAAGGAGACGAGGCGAAGAAGCTTTCTAAGTGAACATGCCCCGTTGCTTGGCATGTCACTTTGAGCCGTGAACCTTGTGGATTTGTAGAATGAGACTACAACGGAATAAGATATCTTCTGCTCCTTCTACAATCTTTTAGGCCTACTCACGCTCAATATTCTGATGTCTTCTACACCTCCCATACTTCTTTCCCCCCTCTTTAACCGCACCCAAAAAGGGTGGTGAGGTTAAGTCTGGTGGTTTGGGCTCTATCACCATATTTCCAGATCTAAGGAAAGTTTTGGTTGAAGACGAAGTATAAACTTGGAAGGAAGGGTTCAAAAATGGAGAAAGGAGAAAAAGTGTTTCACGGAGGAAACATATGAGCCCTATTTATAGCAGAGAGAAAATTCATTTAAAGAGGGTTGGTGTACCGTATGACCTTTTGGTTTCTTGATATTCGGTGACGATTGGGATATGTTGCCTCGTGATGCGTATTTTGAGATTTGACTGGAGCGACGTGGGAAAAGACATTATCCATGTGTTAAACCTTGATTCATCGATGTAAAATATACATTAATAGCATTGTTACCGATGTGATCGCCTTTGAAATTTGAAATCCCACCTTTCGAACTTCCAAAACTGACAAAGAGACAGTTGCTAAATTGAGAGTTGGAACTCAGTTTAATTCCGCATCCGTCCTTCAGAAATATTCAAGTGTCAAAATCAAAACTTGGTTTTCTTCAGCAAGTCAGTTCGAAACTTAGTGGGAGTAAGTTTCTGCTTCTTTGGATGCCTTAGGAAATAATTTCTTCTTTTCTTGGTTGTGTGATGAGCTTCATACTGAGTTGCATAGACACCACTTGAAGAAGTATTCTTCAAAAAATTAAACAAGTATGAAGACTTCATGCTGAGTGACACACCAATGTTAGAAAACTGAGAGTTGGAACTCAGTTTTAATCTGCATTCGATCTGCCTTTAACTTCAAAACTGAGAGCTCAGACTCAGTTTTATTCAGCATCCTACAATAGACAACGTGAGTTGTCATTTATTTCTTTAGCCATTTGAATCGTTCTTAGGGTATCAAAAGAAATCAGATTGAATAAATCAGGCGAACCCTATGCATGCTCCTAATATTTAATTGCAAATGATGGATCTAAAGAATACCAGAACTCCAACGACTAATCTACAGATCTAGATCGGAGATAACGACAAAGGAGTAGATATGGATGTGGGATCGATCAAAGTTATCTTGTTCCAATAGGTCTGATTTTCTGATATGTTCCCTTGCTCCTCGAAAATCTGGTGAGGATACGCTGATCACTGCTATTTCTACCAGATTAATTATAATAACAGCGGCAAATAAATTTGTAAACCCTAAGGTTATCGATCCGGGGAATTGTATGGGGAAATTATCCTATGTACTAGCTATGGTTCTAAAATTCATTGTTTGAGGAATTCAAAATCAGGGTTTTGTTTGGAAAATAAAGATAACAATACTTGAAAATTAAAGGAGTTTTGGAAAGCGAATTAAAGAACACAGATTCTAGGGAAGAACTCTTATTATGGATAACATGTAGGAATCAATTAATTTAACAGGTGGAAAACTGCAATGATGTTATATCTCCTTGTTTGGCAAATATAACCTAGATTACTAATTAGTGACTCATCTCCGCTCGGTCTCAAAGTACACCAAATTAGTCAATCTGATAAGCAAATCAGTTCAATTCCTACATCTAGTACATCTGTTTGGATAGTGTAGATCGTATCATGTATTCCTATTCCCACTATTAATATTCACCTCTCGGTCCTTCTATCAATAGCTAGACATCTAAATTAATCGTCACCTCTCGGTCCTTGAATTAATCTAGAATTGAAAATAATCACAGGAATCATGAACCTAATTAATTAATCCTAACATGCATCCATAATAATATCAACCCCTAGAACCCGCTAGGGTTTCTAGCCACTCATCGTAGATAGAAATCCAAAAGAAAACATATTAAATTGCATAAACATAAAGAACTTACAATAAAAATAAAGGGTTTCGTGTTTCCCAAGTCTCCAAACTCTAAAAACTCTAAAATATGATTGTATGCAATTCGGGAATTGAAAGTTATTTGAAAAATCGAATTTTCTAGGTTATTTATAGTGGTGGATGTTAATCCTATCAAATCTAGGGCTAAAGATATGAATAAATCCGAATTTCCTAGAATTTCCGCTCCAGCAGACACCTCCGCATCGATCGCTTCTGATTCACGTCGATCGACGAGCCTCCTTGGTCTTCGTCGATCGCTTCTGATTGGCGTCTGTCGACGCAGCTTCTCGCCCCTCCTGCGCGGTCTCACGGTTTTGGCCATAACTTTCTCTCCCGAACTCCGATTGACCCGATTCCAGTTGCGTTGGAGAGCTAACTCAAAGCATCATCCATTTCCATGTGCCAATAGCTCGAATTCCTCTTATGGACGAAATCGTCACTGCTACTCTTACACGTCACTGCTTCCGGAATGGATTTCTCATGAACTTAGGCCTAAAACCCTACAAAAACACCAAAACGCGCATAATACCACCTAATATAGACTCATGCACATAATATATATATAAACTCAATAAAACTACATAAAATAGTAGAAAATAATATAGATAAGCGAGTAAGATAATGAGCTTATCATACGCTACCGAGTTGAATCAGAGATCCGGAGGAATCGATCACTTCCTTCGAATGAAACAGCCGTCGCCCCTTTCTCTCCTCTCACATAGTTATGTGTGTAGATTTGATAGAGAGAAGGCTTTTATAGTGCTAGGGTTTGCAAACACTAACCCTAATGGGCTCTGAGCATTTTGTGGGCCAAACTAGGGACCAAATGCAAATAATAAAGTGGACCCTCTTTATTAATTGATTCCATGTCCAACCCAGAACATAATTAATTAATAAAATATTGTTTTAACCTTCACCACGGTAACAAGATGACTAACCCCTTTATTATCACGCAATTTGGAACGGGTTGCATTAAACTCGATTGATCCACATATTTAAGGTTCCGGACGTTCATTAATTAATTTGGCTTATGACAATTAGCCATAATTAATAAATCTCTTATTTCCTGAGTAGTACCACTCACTCCTTTTCACTTATGCCTGAATTAAATAATTCAACCTGTAGGGTTTAACATAATGAACCTTGTGAGCTCCTCAGGGAATGTCCCCATCTTAAAGCGGATATGATTACCTACATGTCCAGCCTAAGCAAGCCACACACAAACTTCCACACCCAAGATGCAGGTATAAGAGTACATGTAAAGACTTGCCACCCTAGCAAGTCAAAGTGTGGTCAACTTATGTATGCCCCTTAGCCTTTCATTAGGTTTAAGATCATTACAAGTATCTAGAGATCAGGCTCATTCATATGTCAATTAGAATGGCACATCTCAATGTTGATCCCATCAATACATAAAGATGTACTGACACATCAAGTAGCTAGGATAAGCTCACTTATGAACTGATGTGCCGCAGCCTAAACTGATAGCCTATCCAGGAACTGTCTCAGCCGTGATACTATTTATATCTCGCTAGGTCAAACGACTCATATGATCCTCTGTGATCTCCTACACACCATATGATCATCCCTATAGGCGCGATAATAGGATAGTTCGTATCGTAAGTTTGTTATATCAGATAGCGACTATGTTGATGTAACACATTTATGAAGAGCAGTGTATCAAACGATCACACTTAATCATAAATGCTTTTAGTATACAATCCCAACATATACCAAGTTTGATGCAAAACTCCTTCTCTGGTCTCTGGTAGTGGTTTGGTGAAGATGTCCGCTAGTTGATCTTTAGTTCAGATGTACTCTACGGACACATCTTTCTTCTCAACATGATCTCTGATGAAGTGATGCCTTATGTCGATGTGCTTCGTTCGGGAATGATGAACTGGGTTCTTCTAGACACCGTGTAAATAAATCTACTAGACCTTCAGTCAATCTCTCACACTTTATACACATCGCCTCTTATCATCATTTCTCGTATGATGTGGTACTACATATTCTATGTGTTTCACCACCTTGTGAGTCTTGGGTTTCCTTGAGTTTGTCATTGCACCAGCATGATCACGGTACCTTGTGATTTTATTAGACAAACTCGGAACACACACCTCTAGAGGACAACAACGGAGTTATACTGCTTCTTGCAAAGCTAATAAAGTTATCACACACTCAGCCTTCATACCGAAATCCGCAACACACTTCTGCGTTAGATTCCTATAACTCCTCCTCCAAGGCCAACTCATAGTTAGAGGTCGATTTCCTTCCTTATGATCCTCCTGGATATCATATGTAATTCAACCCACAAGGCACATTTATAAACGAATGTGCCTGTCCATAGTTGAATTGATATCTATTTACCATGCCTATAGCATTACAGATATCTGATTTCTTTCATTGTCATATAGAAAGACAACAATACTTTCTTGGCATGAAAAGAGTCACGGATCGATGCTGAATCTGCATACAAATTATAGCATATGACAAATAAATTTATAAGTACCTGAAGGTTGTCGAACCCACAGGGATAATGCAATGAAGGATTCATGTACTGAATATGGTTTTCAGAACTTTTGTTTGAGTAATTCAAAACAGGGATTTTTGGGTTTTTCAAGACAAATAATTAAAGAGAGAAAATTCAAATATTAAAAAGCACAGATTCTAGGGAAATCTACCAATCTGGTCAACATGCAAGAAACAAATATTCAGAAGAGTAGTGCAATGCCTCACAAGATTCATCACATTCAAACTCGTAAATCCACAAGACATCAACACTTTTGAAAGAATCAGAAAATCTGTAAACTGTGGAAGACTCACATGGGAAGTGTTTCGCTCATTCACTCAAGTGTTTAGGATAATATGAGATCACACACAATTCATACAAATCAAGTTCTACCATAGGCTTGCAAATATTCTAAATCTCCACTGCAAATATGTGCACACAAGTCTAAGACCAGAAAGGACTTTATTCAAGGTTGTAATGTAGGCTTTTGTGAAGGGTAGGGAAAGTTTGGCCAAGTGACTAAATAATTGAGTTAGCTACTCTCAATAAATCCAACCACTATCTAATGATATCCACCCAACTCCTAAAATTTTTTGCACAAACCATGGCTCTTTAATTCACATATTTTTCTCTCTTTCTTCTTCTTTTTTTTTTCTTTTCTTTTTCTTTCAACACATCCTTTTATGTTCTAAGAAATTTTGATTATACATTTGAGCTTATAAGGATTAACAAACACAACAACTATTTATTTTCTTTTTCTTCTTTTTCTAGAGCCCAACCTTTTCTTTTGCTTTTACCCTTATAATAATATCTTATCCTTCTCAAAAAAATCCCAACCCACTCTCATAGACAAGAGTTGATTCCCCCATTTATTTCCAACTCATAGACAAAGAAAGAAAAATATTATAGGCTCAAAAGGGCTGACTAGGGATAACATTTAATTAGGACAATGTATGGGAAAATAGGCTAAACAAAGATGGCCTAAAATCACTTCCTAAACATGTGCACACTAGCAGTCTTGAAAAAGAAACAGAGCAAGTTCTAGAGAAACTAAAAAATTCAGACACACTCAAAATCGAAGTTCAGGCTCAAAAACTCACACTTAGGACAATTTTTCTTCCACAGTAAACATCAAATCATCATCTATCTCATGCCAATGCAAGTATCAAAATAAGTAATCATGCGGTATTCAAATTCATGGGCATACTCGACCACTATCACGATCAGTGCAAACTAAAGTCAATCAATTCTCATCTCGCATCAAAGTCCTAAGGTTCAAACATGCTCAACTCCCACAATTCAATTTATTCAAAAATTACCCATGCAGAAATTTAAATAACGCAAACGAAAGATAGAATTTAGTTTCAAACCCTTAAATCTTCATCCCCCCAAACTTATTCGAAAGTCTGAGAGAATAAGTTTGAAAGTCAGATTCAGAATTCAAAATTGTACCTCAATTGTTGGTCTCAGACACCAACTTTTTATCTCCTTCCTCTTCCTTGTCAGCCGTAGTGATCCGGTTGCATTTCCCTTTCCTCTTGTTCTTGTCAATGCAGAATGTAATAGACTCTTCATTCCCTCTCAGAGTGATCTCCCCCTTTTGTAGTCAATCAGGACTCCGGCTGTGTCGAGGAACTCTCTTCCCAAAATCATGGGAGTGTTGGCATCTTCTTTCATCTCGTGAACTACAAAATCAGCAGGAAATATCAGATGATCAACTCTAATAAGTACATCCTCTACGATACCTTTTGGCTTGGACACAGATCGGTCCGCCATCTGAAGAGTAATCGTGGTGGCTCTCATCTCTCCTATCTCCCAGTTCTTGTAGATCGACAAAGGCATCAGGTTGATGCTTGCCCCGGTGTCACATAGTACATTCTGGAACTCCTTTCCTCCAATCTCGATAGGTATCGAAAAGCAACCTGGGTTCGATCTCTTGATAGGGATCTGCTTCTGTAGCAGTAGACTGCACTCCTCATGTATCCTCACAGTCTCGTTCTCCACGAAATGCTTCTTCTCGCTCATCAGTCTTCTGAGGTACTTCATGTAACCGGGTATTTCCCTGAGAGCTTCAATAAGAGGAATGTTAATATTCACTTTTTTAAGATTTTCAACAAAGTTAGTGAATTTAGAGTCTTCCCTTTTCTTTGCAAATCTTTGTGGGAAGGGCATTGGAGAAACCGGCTCATTTCTTCTTTCTTTCTCTTTTTGCTTCTCGCCCTGCTTGGCTTTCTGTTTCGATCGGGATGAGTCAATCCCGACCGTCCTGCTTTCCATCTGCCCCGGCCGTTCACACTCTGCCTCGGCCGGCCTGCTTTCCTCTGCCTTGACCGGGATGGGGGCCATCTCGGCCGAGACAGAGGTGTTATGCTCGGGATTCTCCTCCTCTGTTTCAACTTCTTCTCCTTCTACATGGCTCGGACCTTCATACTTCTTTTCAGATCGCAGCGATATTGCATTCACTAATTTTGCCATTGCTGGATTTGTCTCCGTCATGCTCGGAAGTTGGCCCAGCTTGTGCTGATTTCCCAAGGTGGTGGAAATCTGACTCAATTGGGTGTCCATCATTTCCAGATGCTTCGTCATCAGTTGCATGTGCGTGGCCATCCCTTTCACTTCATTCTCCACCTTGCCGAACCTGTTGTCTGAACTCTTTATGAATTTTTCCAGTGTCTCTTCCTGCACAGACTTCTTTCTCTCCACGATCTCACCTCCTGTACCTACATCAAAGCCAGGTGGAGGGTGTTCTCGGCAGTTATTGTGATAACCACCGCCAATGTAGTTCACCTCCGAATTCGCAGCTCCAGATGAACTGCCTGCTCCCCGGTTGATGTAGTCAGCCTCCACCGGAACAATCGCCATGCATGGCTCAGTAGTAACAGCAGGAACCTTAGCAGTTCCCAGCTTCTCAATTTCCTCTCGGAGCTTCTTCTCCTCTGCAGCCACATCGACTTCTGGCTTGGCCTCTACAGCTTTGACTGGAATCTGTCTCTCAGTAGGCCATTGGTGGTTGTTCAGTGCCATGTCTGCTAGCAGTCTCATGCTCTCTGCACCACTCTTCTTCATCAGGATCCCTCCAGCTGATGCATCTACCATCTCCTTCATGTGAGGATTCAGACCTTCATAGAAGTGGCAGACCTACATCTCAAGAGCAATTCCGTGTCCGGGGCAGAGTCGCAGGAGCTCCTTGTATCGTTTCCAAGCTTCATGCAAGGATTCATCATAAAGTTGCTTGAAAGTAGTGATGGCAGCTTTCCTCTTCAATAGCAGGCTCGGTGGGAAGTAGTTGGTGAGGAATTCTGCTCGCAGCTCCTCCCATGTCCCGATTTGTCTTTTGTCAAGCCCAGCATACCAAGACCTGGCCTCGTCTCTGAGTGAGAATGCGAAGAGGCGCATCCTAATGACGTCCTGGGGGACTCCATTCTGCTTTATAGTATCGCACACCTCGATGAACAAGTTGAGGTGGGCGTATGGATCTTCCACTGCTCTCCCCCCAAACTGATTCTGCTGCACCATCTGTATCAACCCTGTGCGCAGCTCAAAGTTGTTGGCGTTGATGCCAACCCTGAATCCTGCTTCCTCCTGCTGTGGTAAAAATCGGTCTAGAATAGACCTCTGTGGAACCACCACCTGTCTGTTGTTCAGCTCCGCCAGTCGTGCGGCTTGCTCTGCCTGAATAGCTTGGGCAGCAAGAAGTTGCTCTTTCATGTTTTGTATATCCCGTAGCAGTTGTCTCTGTTCTTCTAGTGGCATGTTTTGAAACGGGGCTTCCGGGTTTGCTTACATCTCAAAATTCAGCTTCTTTCCCTTCTTTTTGTTGTTCTTGTAGGCTGCTTCGATTTCTGGTATGAAAGGTTCGAGTGCCTTTCCTTTGTTCCGCGTGTTCATGCACCTGCACAGTAATCGAGAGAAATTTCAGAGTATCCCGGCCAGGATAGGATGTGTCACGGCCGAGATGAAGGGTCAATCTCGACCGTGGCAAAGGCTGCCTCGGCCAAAACAGACACGGTACAGAAAAAACTCACGCACACGAAAGGAAAAACAGAATCCAAAAACAAAGAAAAACAATACCAACTCGAAACTTAAAAATAAAAATTAAGAAAATACAACCCAATCCAGAAGTTCTTCAAACAATCCAGTAATAACTCGCCGTCTGACTATCCCCGGCAACAGCGCCAATTTGATCGATGCTAAATTTGCATACAAATTATAGCATAAGACAAATAAATTTATAAGTACCCGAAGGTTGTCGAACCCACAGGGATAGTACAATGAAGGGATTCATGTAATGAATATGGTTTTCAGAACTTTTGTTTGAGTAATTCAAAACAGGGATTTTTGGGTTTTTCAAGACAAATGATTAAAGAGAGAAAATTCAAATATTAAAAAGCACAGATTCTAGAGAAATCTACCAATCTGGTCAACATGTAAGAAACAAATATCCAAACCCAGAAAAGATATTTTGGTGGAAAATCTATTAATGTGGAATTAATTCCTTGGTCGGGCAATTAAATCCTTAATTATAAACTAGTGGTTATCTCCTCTCGGGCTCAAACACACAAAGTTAATTAATTTCAATAAAGATTAGATTTTTCCTACAATTGAAATCTTCTTGGTCGGACAGATGATCAGAAGTATTAAATCCTAACTTCCTGTTACTAACCTTCACCTCTCGGTCCTTCGATTAATAACTGTGACCTACCTCAATCTTCATCTCTCGATCCTTCGATGAGAATAGATTTAAAACAAAACATAGGATTTAAACCAATTAAAAAGGGTTTGAATTATTGAATCAAAACATGCATCACAGATGGAGAAACCCTAGAACCTATTTAGGGTTCTAGCCTAACATATTGAAAATAAGCATTGCAGGGAAAAATAAAGATTGCATTACAACTAAATAAAAATTAAAGAGGAATTCTGACAAAAACCAAAGTAAAAACAACTCTGAAAATAATTAATAACTGAAGGGGCTGAGAGTGAGTAAAATTCTGAGCTAATTATGAGTTTATATAGTAGTAGGGTTGAGGCCTTAGATGGTATAATTGCTCCAAAATTCGTCCCTATCTTGATATGGTATCTTCT
The DNA here is from genome assembly GCA_026898455.1 of Plectranthus barbatus. Classification (NCBI taxonomy): domain Eukaryota; kingdom Viridiplantae; phylum Streptophyta; class Magnoliopsida; order Lamiales; family Lamiaceae; genus Plectranthus; species Plectranthus barbatus. The sequence continues at coordinate 741,470 of JAPKLW010000002.1, forward strand.
CCTTTCAAATCTTCTATCACGTGCAAATTTGGGCTGCAAAAACACGCGTCTCGGCCGAGATAAGCCTTGCCACGGCCGAGATGGACTTGCCCCGGTCGATATGGACTTCAAATCGGTCGAAACCGAGACCATTTTTGCCACTTCGGACCCTTCTGCGCAGTCTCACGGTTTTGGCCATAACTTTTGCATCCAAACTCCGATTGATCCGATTCCAGTTGCATTGGAAAGATAATTCAAAGATCTTTCAAATGACATGCTCCATTAGCTCAGATTCCATCGGTGGAAGAAGTCGTGACTGTTTCTTTGAACATCTGCTGCTTTCGGTAGCTTTCGGTACGGGTTTCCATTGAATTTGGCCTAAAACCTGCGAAATCTCACCATAACAAGCATAATACCCTCTAATATATACTCATGCTCAGTTTATTCAAGAAAACAAGCTAAAATTCCTAAAAGAAAAACAATGCGATAAGAGAGTAGAAAAACGAGCTTATCAGTCACCACAGAATCAATTTAAGTGACTTGAGATACCTAAACATCCTTTCTTGTGATCACACAAGACTTTAATCCAAAGGGTGTTCTAGTATCTCATATGTCCTACTTCTGAAACTGTTCGGATAACCATATCTTATGCCTAACAATATCTTCACACCGTTTTCGATGTGAAAATACCATCTACATAATGTGCAAGAAAAAACAACGCTTCCCCTGACACATAACTGGTACATGGTAATCTCGTTCTCGATATGAAATATCAAAACGTCTGTTTCATGATCTTGAAGCTCCCTTAAGTTCATACTTGAACTTCCTTGGCTTCTAGACAAGATGTTGCTCACCTTACTGCACATAACTTATCTGGTTGTTGCATATAGATGTCATCACCTTTTATAAAGATACCCGTTTATCAAAACCACGGACGCTGACATCAATCTTCCAGATGCTTAGGTTCATATGTGTTGTTATGGACAAAAGAATTCAAATTGATTTAACAGTTGCAACCAGTGAGAAGGTCTTGTTATGAACCATACCTTTCTCACAAACCTAGACTTTTGAAGTATACTAGGTTACCATTCGAGCATTTCCTTACTTGTATATCAATCAGTTGCCTATAGTTGGAAAGCTATTTGGTAACACTAATCATGATATGTTGTACTAACTGTTTACCGATTCATTTTTGAATCCATGACTTGACATCATTAAACTACATGATTTGTCTTAACAGCTTCGTTGCGCAATAAGGGATTAGTACAACATTGTTCGCCAACTGAGAATAAGTCTGAAGACTATTTCCCACGAACTAGTGTTGTCAAGCCTGTTAAGGCAACCTCCCACTGCAACGATGCTCTTTTTATGTTGTCAGTTATTGGTGCATTAACTTGTGGTTTACCACCTTTCACGGGCGACCGTGCAATTGGTAACATACCTACCAAGGTATGCTCAATTTGCCACGTGGTATTCCCTGATGGATTTGAATTGTCTTCTCCAAATCATTGGAGAACAATATCACATTTGGATTCGTGGTTTCATCCTATACAACTTGCTTGTATTCAGGATACATAACGTAACCACCTTTTTCGTTTACTTGGGATAGCCTACAAAATAGTATTAGCTTAAAACCTTTCTTCCAACCAATCAGTTTCTTTCATTAGCTTAAAAGACGAACTACCCATCATTGCCTTTTGACAAAGTCAAAAAACTACTAGGGTATTTAGAACTGATTTAGAAGACACTGGTTAAGCAGATACATTACTGTTTTTTGGCGCATTTCCCAAAATGGAAAAATGGCAAAGCTAGCATAACAAATCAACCTTAAAGAATCTAATTTATTTCGTTCATCCTACACCATCCTTTTGAGGGATAACGGGTGTAGTTAACTAGGATACAATCCCTTGCTCTTCCAGATACTGTGAAACACATCACTTGAGATACACACCATTATGAATGAACCATAATGTTTTTACGGTCTTGTTTAACTTTTTCTCCACCTTAATCTTAAACGCTCTTGATTAAAGCAAGAGACTAAGACTTGTAGTGAATAAGATAAACATATCCATATCTTAAGTGATTACGGTACCAATGCCTATTTAAGGCAACTGCGGAAGTAGACTCAACATAAAGCAAACACAAAATAACTTCTAGAGATACAATCGCCTATTAAAAGGCTTGGTTCTCATCTTATACCTCTGAGTAGTTTTCATAAGTATCATTCTTAGGAATGCCTGGATAAGATCCATAATCCCATGAATTACTTAAAACTACTAAGACTGATGTAACCTTATCTCTAGTGAGATTCTTTAATATGTCATATATCACTGTCGTTTTATGTAAACAAGTACTGAAGAGAAACATCCATTTATACATAATGGAAAACACTGTTATTTATCATGACAGAATAACTCTATCATAAATAACTGATAATTCAAAGTAACATAAATGGAAATGAGTTTTATACAAAACATCTCTTCAAAAACTCAAAACAATGTTTATCATAAACATAAAGTAAAATCTTCATCAGCTGAAGTAACAACTTCCAGCATCAATCTTGGAGATGGTAATCCCGCCATCTTCAAGCCATAACCTTGATCCCCTGCAAAGCGTAGCAAACATGATTAATGACCTCAGTTACTACTACCCACTAAGGAGTAGAAAACCAATACTAAACATGTTTCAACTACTAATGCAAAAGATGACGTACCTTGTCCCTTAGTTAAAAAACTTCGACAATTTACTTTCCAGTGACCCTTCTTGCCACACTTGAAACATTTGTCGTTCTTGTTATCTTTCTTTCATTTGTTCCTCTCTCCTTTACCATTCTTCAGCTTCACGTCATTACGACGTGACTTAGAAGAACTCTTAGAAAGAGATTCAGAAAGACTTGATAGTGCAAGATTACTCCCACTGCTTCCTTCATTCCAAATATCATGCGCATGCCATACATCACTATAACAAGGACACAACACATCTGACATACCACCCAAGATGTATTGTCTGGCCATGCCATTTGACCACATCCACATGTAATATTGTGCACGCTTCTCGTCAGAAGATGCATCGGTTGGCAGACTAGGACAGGGAGTTTGCAGAACAAACAAATGTCCAAATGAATCCAAAAGTTTGACAATGTCACTTTTCTATCTAGGAAAATTTGGACTAGTCAAGGAATTGTGTACAATTGAATTAATGAGCGATGCAATACACATAAAACAAATAAGCGGATTAAAGTGAGCACATACTACGAATGATTGAAACAAATATGCATAGAACCTTTAGATAAAACGATGTAATTTGCTTCCTCCAATTGCCCAAGATAATTTACCGCAAGCTACTAAGTAGACGTTTACGGCAAATGCTCAACCAGACCATAAAGAACCTTTAATTTCTCTGCATACCAGGTATCCGCCGACAAAAGAAATTAACATTGGAGATACTAAGACCATGTTCACCTATCCAGAGCAGGGACATCACAAATGAGTTAAACTCCCGGCAACATTTAAGCCAAAGTAACCACAATCCTAACTCCGGATGTTAAAAGGCGATTTAACATACGTGTTCGACCCATACCGCATGCCCTTTACATCCTTCGTTATCTCATTTAGATTAATCTTAGAGACCAGTGAAAGTTGTCTCAATGCAAGCTACTAAGTAGACATTTGCTCAGAGGCTCTCACTTCTCATCTTAAACTAAATGTTTAATTAGAAACCTCATCGCATTAGAATTGGTAAGGGACCTCTAACGTAAGCTACTAAGTAGACGTTTATGCTTCGAGACACTTTACTTCCAATGAGAGGTCGTATTTGTGGAGGTCTAATGATTTTAGTTTGAAAAGAACCAAAATCCAGCTTAGTATTTTAATTTCTAAAGGTTACATGCGCACACATTATTTTATGTCTCATAAATTATGTCACATCTAAAATTCCATCACAAATTAATATGATTCCGGAATTTATGGACACAATTTAAAACATAAAATAAATCACATAAAGCATGCTCAATAATTAAATAATTATAGCATGCTTAAACAGTAAATAAATATAGCAAGTAAGCATGCTTTCCTATTATTTACTAGTGCACACATAATAAATCACATCATAACGAGAAAACAATTAAATAAACAAATAAAAATCTATCGTGGCCCTTCTGATGCAATTACATGGAAATAAATTTAATCTACCTATTACAAGATTTAATTTTTGATACAGATCTTCAAATTGGGCCTCCATTGGACTTGAAATCTGAATCAGGCTGCATAAACAACATTTGGGCTTCCAATTAGGATTTCAGCCCAAACAACAAACCAAACCCTAATTTTTCAGGGCTACGGGCCACCTCCGGGCTGACTGGCCTGAGCTACGGCCCGGGCAGCCATCAAACCCTAGCCGTCATCCTTCTTCAACCAGCTACCGCCGCCAGCTTTCACACCTGCCGCAACCAACGCCAGCCAAAACCTCGACCCTACCAGGTCTGGCCGCCGTCGCAGACCACCCATGTTGGCGACGAGCCCGCAGGGATCGAGTAGAGCAACAGAGGATGTCAAGTAGCAACAAACGCAGCAAGGTTGTGCTGCTACGCCCACCGCCGCGTGCGGCTTTCTTCAACGCAGACCACCACCACTCGCAGCACCTGCCATCGACGACGATCGCACCACCAGACATACCGCAGCCTACGAGTCACCGGAGATAGGTTGCCGCAGAGAAACAGATGCGGCAAGGAAATGCGCGCAGAAACCCAGTGTTGCGCGCAACTCCTCAGCGCCGCCTGCTCCTTGCCGCACGCAGGTGCTTTCGCCAGCCGCCGCACACATGTGCTTTCACCGGCCGCCGCGCATCTGATACGCGCGGCCTGGCGTCCTCCGGACTTCCACCTAGCCGGTCTGAGCACTCGCCGGAAACAATACACAGCAACAAAAAAAAACAAACGGGTGCGGCCCAGCCACAAACATAAATTCTGCCCGCTGCTGCCACCCACCTGCTGCACCGCCGCCGCCGTCGGCCGGCGAGGGCTCTATGGACTGCGCTGCTGCTGAACTGAATTGTCATTGTGTGTTCATCCATGTTCTTCATTATTCTCCGGATCTCAGATTTTACAAATTTGAAAAATAAATAAAAATACAAAATAAATCTAGATCTATTACATAATTTTCCTATCAAATCTAACCACGGATTTTCTCGTGGTGAAAAAACAAATCCAAAAACGAGAAGGCCACGAGAACAAATACATCCACGACAATTCAAATCCATCCACAATAAATATAAACATACATATTTTTTCAATCTTAATTTATTTAAGACAGAGCCTAAAAATCCAAACCTGCCTCTGATACCAATTGTAGGATTTGAGTCTACAATAGACAACGTGAGCTGTCATTTTTTTCTTTAGCCGTTTGGATCGTTCTTAGGGTATCAAAACAAATCAGATTGAATAAATCAGGCGAACCCTATGCATGCTCCTAATATTTAATTGTAAATGATGGATCTAAAGAATACCTGAACTCCAACGATTGATCTACAGATCTTGATCGTAGATAACGAGGAGGGAGTAGATCTGGATATGGGATTGATCAAACCTATCTTGTTCCAACAGATCCGATCATCTAATCTATTCCCTTGCTCCTCAGACATCTGGTGAGGATACGCTACCGAGTTGAATCAGATATCCGGAGGAATCGATCATTTCCTCCCAATGAAACAGTCTTTGCCCCTCTCTCTCCTCTCACATAGTTGTGTGAGTAGATCTGATAGAGAGAAAGATTTTATAGTGCAAGGGTTTACAAACCCTAACCCTAATGGGCTCTGAGCATTTTGTGGGCCAGACTAGGGACCAAATGCAAATAATAAAGCGGGCCCTCTTTATTAATTAATTCCATGTCCAACCCAGAACATAATTAATTAATAAAATATTGTTTTAAACTTCACCACGGTAACAATGCAGACTCACCCCTTTATTACCACGTAATTTGGAACGGGTTGTATTAAACTCGAATGATCCACATATTTAAGGTTCCAGACGTTCATTAATTAATTTGGCTTATGGCAGTTAGCCATAGTTAATTAATCTCTTATTTCCTAAGTAGTACCATTCACTCCTTTTCACTTATGCCTGAATTAAATAATTCAACCTGCAGGGTTTAGCATAATGAACCTTGTGAGCTCCTCAGGGAATGTCCCCATCCTAAAGCGGATATAATTAGCTATATGTCCAGCCTAAGCAAGCCACACACAAACCGCCACACCCAAGATGCAGGTATAAGAGTACATGAAAAGGCTTGCCACCCTAGCAAGTCAAAGTGTGGTCAACTTATGTATGCCCTTTAGCCTTCCATTAGGTTTATGATCATAACAAGTATCTAGAGATCTGGCTCATTCATATGTCAATTAGAATGATACATCTCACTGTTGATCCCATCAATACATAAGGATGTACCGACACATCAAGTAGCTAGGATAAGCTCACTTTTGAACTGATGTGCCGCAGCCTACCGATAGCCTCTCCAAGAACTGTCTCAGCCGTGATTCTGTTTATATCTCGCAAGGTCAAACGATTTATATGATCCTCTGTGATCTCCTACACACCATATGATCATCCCTATAGGCACGATAACAGGATATTATAGTTCGTATCGTATGTTTGTTATATCAGATAGCGACTATGTTCATGTAACACATTTATGAAGACTAGTGTATCAAACGAACACACTTAATCATAAATGCTTTTAGTATACAATCCCAACATATACCAAGTTTGATGCAAAGCTCCTTCAATCTGGTCTCTGGGAGTGGTTTGGTGAAAATGTCCGCTAGTTGATCTTTAGTTAAGATGTACTCTATGGACACATCTTTCTTCTCGACATGATCTCTGATGAAGTGATGCCTTATGTCGATATGCTTGGTTCGGGAATGATGAACTGGGTTCTTTGTGATGCACATTGCACTGCTACTATCACAATAGATTGGCATGCACCCAATTTCAACATCACAGTCAAGCAATTGTTGCTTGATCCAAAGCACTTGAGCACAACAGCTGCGGGAGTAACATAGTCAGCTTTGGTTGTCAACATGATGACTGAGTGCTGCTTCTTGCTTAACTAACTTACAAGCTTGTGACCTTGGAACTGACATGTTCCACTTATGCTCTTCCTGTCGATTCTACATCCTCCAAGATCTGAATCTGAATAAGCATTGAGAGTAAGCTCATCAGATTTTGGGTACCAAATACCTAGTGACTCTTTCCCTTTGAGGTATTTGACTATTCTTCTGGCAACCTCCATGTGCGACTTCTTCGGATTGGCTTGAAACCTTGCACATACTCGAACTGAGTACGAAATATATGGCCTACTTGCAGTTAAGTATAGGAGTGACCCAATAATGCCTTTTTATGCGGTTGGGTTGACTACTTCGTCTTCTTCATCAAGAATGATTCGAGCACTTGGGCTCATCGGAATTCTTAAGGGCTTGGTCTTCTCCGGACAAAACTTATTGATCAAGTCCTTGGTGTATTTCTTTTAATTGATGAAGATTCCTCCTTAAGACTGAATGACTTGAAGACCCAAGAAGTAAGTCAATTTGCCCATCATGCTCATCTGAAAGTTGCTCTGCATTAGTTGGGCAAACTTTTCACACATCTTCAAGTTTTTGCATCCGAATATAATATCACCGACGTAGATCTGCACAAGATGGATGTCTGATCCATTCTTAATTCTGAATAGCATTGTGTCGATCTTGCCTTTTTGGAAACCATTCTTGAGGAGAAACTGAGACAACATCTCATACCAAGCTCTGGGTGCCTGTTTTAACCCATAGAGAGCCTTCCTCAGTTTATAAACTTGATTTCCTTCTTCAAAGCCTGGGGGTTGTTCCACATATACCTCTTCTTTGAGCTCCCCATTCAGAAAGGCACTCTTCACGTGCATCTCGAAAATTGTGAAGTCGTTGTGGGCGGCATAAGCAAGGAATAGACGAATAGCTTCAAGTCTGGCCATCGAAGCAAAAGTCTTGTCGAAGTCAATCCCTTTACATTAAGCATATCTTTTTGCTACCAGCCTTATTTTATTCCTCAGTATACTCCCTACCTCGTCTTTCTTGTTCTTGAAGACCCATTTGGTGCCGATAACTAACTAATGATTTGGTTGATCCACCAAGTACCAAACTTCATTTCTCTTGAACTCTGCAAGCTCCTCTTGCATGGCGTTGATCCAGTCTCTAATTTCTGAGATATAAAACAAGTAAGCAATGCGTCCCCTTGTCTCGTGCGAACTGGGTTGGCAACACTATCCATCACGGCTTCCTCGGGATAGTTTCTCAACCATTTTGGCTTCTGGAGCTGGGTAACTTCAATAGGTTGAACGAAATCTCCAAGATACTCAGTACCGTCTGCTCCCAATACAGGAACTTGAATTAAGTCACTTTGAATGGAGTCTTCTTCTCCAGTGATGACTTCCATATCCTGTGCTCCTTGGTCTACTTGATGCACCACCAATTGGACATCTTCAGGAGCATCTTCATTGTCTGGAAAGCCAGTTTGAGTAGGCAACTCTATTCAAGTTTGGCCTTCAAACTGAGCTCTATTTTGATCTCCTAAAGTTCCCCCTTGATTGATGCCTGCATTAATCGTTAGTGAACCAAAGGCCTCAGCAGGGTCAATCGCATCACCGACCATATGAGTTGGACATCTACTGTCCAAAATCCATGCTCTTTTCTTCTTTTTGAGCTGACCTTGGTGACCCTGTACCTGCAAATAATATAAACTTAGACTAAAGGTACCCGTGTTTCAGCGGGTCCTGCAGGGTTAGTCTTATGGATCCATCCTTTGGGAATCCATACTTGCTTCACCTTATATCTAGATTTCACAATTTCTCCCTTCCTCTTACTCTTTAGATAATTGATGCAGTTTCTATGCATATTTGAAGGAAAAGAGTGGGTGTGTGAGACCTTGCCAGAAACTGAGTTTCTAGAAATCGAATTCCTAGGACCTATCTTCCTGGAAACTGAGTTTCTTGAAGCTAAGTTTTGGTTGGATTCTCGAAAACCTAGTCCGGAGTGTGCAGTATTCCTAGTCCTAAAGATAGAGAAATTGTTGGACTCAGACCTCGTATAGGTGTTCTTCCTATATGGATAAGTTCTCTTCACATACGAGTTATGAGTTGGGAACCTTGAATTTCTAGAATCCGGAAATTAAACTGACTTTCTATAAAGTTTAGTTTTAGGCTTTAGCTGCTGAAGTGGGTTTCCTTGCATTATGAACATTCTACTTCACCTACTTCCTAGGCATAATGGGCTTCATCTCAGGTTTGTTTGACTTGTGAGTCAAAACCTTTCTAAGCTTGGGAACCGAAGTCAGATTTGAAACTGGTTGTCCCCTTCTATCCTGATTAGCCAATAAGGAGTCTTTGTCCACACTGACTACTCCTTTACCTAACAACGTAACTTCTAAACTAGAATCCTTCTTAAATTAATGATGATTCGAACTATTCCTAGTTTTAGAAGTTGATGCATGATTGATCAAATTATTTTCTATAAAGCCTAGTCCTGATTTATCAAATGGATCTCTTTGTAGACTTAAGATTTATGAGACTTTGCTAGCACTAGTATAAAGTGAACATATAAGTTTTTGGTCCCTAGGAATTTTCAGTTTTTGAGATTCGCATTCTTCAGAATGTGATTTAAAAGATTTAAGTGAAGTAGAATGCTCTTCTCTAAGTTTGGCTAGTTCATCACTTACTGACTTTGATCCTTGGATCTTCTCAGTCAGTTCTGAAACTGTAAGTTTCAGTGAAGCATTTTCACCAGCCAAAATATTTTTTAGTTCATAAAATTTTGAAAATTCTCTATTTAAAGCTTCGAGGGTAAAATCCTCTTAGACTGAGCAATAAGATTCAGAGCCCTCTTCAATGCATGCTATAGGAATAGAAACTGAGTTAGAGATGTGTACCGGAATTCGCGACTCTGCTTCAATTTCTTCCTCCTCTCTAAGCTTGGCCATTAGCACCAGAAAAGGCTTCCTCCATGGTCTCATAGTCTGATGTGTAGTAGCCATCATCATTGTCTAAGATGTCTGGCACCTCAGTTCTGGAAAGCATGGCCTTTGCAACTGCTCTGGAAGCTTTCTTCTCGAACACCCTCTTCAAGCACTCCCTTTCCACCTTGGAAATCAGTGGGCACTCATACTTGAGGTGGTCTAGAGAGTTGCACTCAAAACATGCTTTGGGGGGTCTCTCGCAGAACTTTAGTTCACTGGGTTGTGAACATTCCTTCTTGGATTTGGCTCTCTCAAGAAGTCTTGTCAGCTTCCTCATCTGCTCCTCAATCTCTTCAATTGAGCTCTCTTCCTCCTTCTTCTGGTAGGAAGGCGTTGGTGCTGAGTTTGATGTAGACGTCTGTCCGGATGATCTGTCAGCTTGGTAAGACTTTTGAGGCCTTCTATTGAACACTCTTTTTGAAAAGAATGCAGCATCTTCTTCTGGATGTGTGCTAACATTCCACACTACTTCATTCATGTTCGTCATTTGTATATCCCAATAATGGGCTTGGAGCTGGGTGAACACGTCCTTGGTCGTCATCTTGGAGAGATCCCTCTCCTTCAAGCTGATGGCTTTGACAAACCAGTCCTCATTGGGCATCTTGGAGAGAATCTTTGCATTCATATCTGCAATCTCATATGTTCTCCCCAAGTTTTTCAGCTCACAGATAATAGCATTGAATCTAGCATCCATTGATTTAACATTTTCACCAGGAAGCGTTTGAAAATATTCATACTTATCTACACAATTTTGAAGCTTGTTTCACTTCATCTGAGCTGTTTCTTGACTGAGAGTGCCAAGAAATTCCCACACTTTTTGGCATTGATGTGCTCGAGAGCTTCAACAACTAGTGGCTTTGGTAGGAATTGAAGGATAAGCCCCATGGCCACTGAATCCAGCTGAAAACAAACTCTATCGTCGTTCGTACACTCTGCACAAGGCTTCTCCACTATCTCTAGACCCCCTACTCCTCCGAGCTGATTATTCACATTGGTGATCTTCAGTGGTCCGGTAGATAGAACACTAGCCCTCTCTGGGTGAAAGTTCTTCAGTATTATCAAAGAGCGCTTCTTCCATATCTCAAAATCTTCTGATGAGTACTGTGGAAGCTTTGAAACTTGTGCCATCTCTACGTACCTAAGCTTGAAAACACACAAATAGAAACCAAGTGCAGAAAATAGAAATCTGGTACTAAGTGACTCAACACAACCTTAGTCTGTAAAAACCTTGGCACGCGATACCACTTGTCGGTCCCAAAATCAGAGTACAACTACGTGCAGCGGAAGGTTGAATATGCAGCGGAAGCAATAAGTAAAGCACTTGCACTTGTTTGGATAAACAGCATATAGACAGTTTAATTGTATAAGACTTAAGCTTAGGTTTGTTCTTGTTAAGTCAGTTTCACAGAGTATACACTTCAATACTTGGACAAGTATTGAAGGTTTCAATAGTCAGTTTGTGAAACAAAAACATAACAGGAATAAAAGTAAAGTTGTAAAGAACACACAAGAATTATAGTGGTTCGGATCTCAATATCCTAGATCCACACTTCAGACCCAAGGTCCAGATAATTTACTAAGTAAGTACAAGCCTCCTTCCGATCTATACACAACCCGTCGGTGCCTCCGTCCTTCGGTCAACTGTGGCACTCGCTTAGGAACTCCTTGCGGACTTAATCTTGAGGTTGAAGTGAGGACGACACCTCACAACCTTCTTCCCGGTGGTTGGATGTTTACTGTTCTTCCCTGAACTCTGGTGGTTGGCATACTCCCGTGAGAATCAGTATCCCGACTAGGAAACTGACTGCTATGAATATATCTTGGAAAGATATATTCACCAAAGAAAAGCTTCAGCCTCGAGCTAGGAGAAGATAGCATGGAGTAATAACTTGAGTCGGAGACTCAAATCTCATGTAAAGAAACACGGAAACTCAGATAGTTTGAGCAGAGAGATGGCTTAGCAGAATGCCCTTTGTCGTGTGAAGACTTTCAGATTTCGTAACCGTTTAAGGTTGAAGGACAGACATTTTTATAGAGGATTTCCTCTGGCATTTTGAATTTCTGCCCGTAAGACACATAAATCCAAATGTTAGACTCATGGATAATATTGTCCAATCGTAGCTCATGTCGTTAGTTTACTTTCTGCTCTGCTGCGTCAGTGTACTATACACTAACTTTATGTCAAACTAAGTTTTAGACCGAGGGATCCAAGTTTGGATAATCTCGTACTGACTTTCACTTAGGCATGTATATGTCTAAGTCTGACCGAGCTTCGATATCTTTCGAATAGCTCGTGCTTTAAAGGTAGAGGCTCTTATACTGACTTCCCAAGGTCAGTATAGCTTTAGCCCTCATACTGACTTCCTATAATCAGTATGGTAGACCCTCATACTGATTGTCCACAATCAGTATGAAAAATGCCCTCATACTGATTTCTCCTTATCAGTATAGAAAACCCTCATACTGACTTCTCCTATTCAGTATAGGGAAGCTCTCATACTGACTTCTCCTGGTCAGTATGGAAAACCTTATACTGAGTGCTCCAACTCAGTTTTGGTTAAGGTTATACTTGGTGAAAACCAAGTTTCAAGGCATGCATGTAGTCAGTTATTGAGCATTCTCCTTTGCTCGGTCTTTAGCCTAAGTTCTATTACAACTCGATCGATCCTATACAAGGATTACAGTTTAGAACTCTAGAAACTTAAAAAACTGACTAAGATGGCTTACAATATTTGGCCCACCAAAACACAAAAAGTAAGGAAGGATTTCTCTAACAAAAATCCTAAGTGATATACTTACCGAACAAAAATGCAGAAGAATCTGATTTTTCGAATTTATGAATAATGTATCTATGGATTGAATAGAGGAAAGTTCGTCGAGGAAAAATAATCTTAGCGGGAGGCATTAGCCAACACAAAATCACTAAATAAACCTAAAGACGTTGCAACCACAACGAATGCCAAACTTATGTTGCAACTGTAATGATGCGTAGATATATAAATTGATCGCAAGAGCGTTGATTTAATTTTATTTATAAATTTACTTATTTATTTTTATCTCATCGTCTTTTCAATTGATGTAGTCGTTAGAAGCCCAACAAAGAAGCAAATGTGATATTCTATCCCTAATGCGCACATAAGCACCCAGTAAACGCAAAAAAGGAATCCAAAGCTTAATGCGGTTGTTTGGACCAGTAAGATGGATGTTCAGTAGGTTGCGGTTGTCCAGAGCGATCTACTGAACCCTAAGAAAACCTAAGAAGATCAAGAAAAAAGAAGACCTACCAGAAATACTAGACCGACTCAAACGAAGGGGGGGTTAGGGTAGGGCGAGTCTGTAATATCCCTAAGATTCATTAAGCTAATCAAAGCTTAATTTGGGGTTTAATTAAAAATTTATTTAGCAATTTATTTTAAATTGCTCGTTACTCAGAAATTAACCCCTGTCGAGACATGGATATCCATTTTATGAGAATTAAATACCTATGGACACATTTTCAAGAACCCTAGATGGTCATGCAGATGAATTCTACGAAAGGAACTCGAGCGCGACGAATTAAGGTTTCTAACGTATTTTTAATACGTTTAAAATCACAACTCGCACCAGAATGCTCCGTTTCTTTCACCGAGTTAGGATTTACTTGATATTTATTTATAAGAACTTTAGAAATAGTCAAATTGAGATTTTGAAGTTCGTGGAATATTTTATGATTTTTCGAACTATTAAGTTCGGAGCGAAAATAAAATATTCCAAAAATTATGGAATTTAACCCACGAGTAGAACTCGTAATTCAGAACATTTCTACGAATATCCATTTTTCAAATTGGACAATGGATGTCAAATTAAAAATCAATAAAGATTTATTTACGGAGTTATTACACGAAATAATGAATTCGGAAATTCGGCGAATAGGAAGGTGACATGTGGCCTCTTATCCACAAAGCAAGTGGCCAAGTTGCCTCATAATTGAGGCTGAATGAATTGCGGCGCAAGTGTGATAATTTCTGAGGAAAACAAAAGAAGCAGCTCATTTACACACTTTTCTCTCTCTCTCGACCCTGCCGCGGACCAGCTTCACACCTCCATCTTGCTTCGCATTTTTCAGGCTTATGGAGTGAGAATCGGTCGACAATTTCTGAAGACCAAACAAAGGCCTTGCTTCAAGATTTCAATAGCATCCGGAATCATTCAAATCCATCAAGAAACGAGGGAGATACGCTTGCATCTACAGGCACTGTTGGTGCTGCCGACTCCATAATCTGCTTCGTGCCTCCATCTTCACGCACGTTTTTCGGACAGATCGAGCGCGAATCGGCCAACGATTTGTGAAGACCAAAGAAATATCGTGCTACAGGCTTTCTATAGGATCCGGAAGCAGTCGAGTTGGTTGAGAAACGAGGGAGATACGCCTCCATTTACAGAGACTGTTGGTAAGCATTCCGACTCCGTAAACCTACCACCAGCCCCCTCTGTTCCTTCGTGTTTTCCAACCTAACGAGCGAGAATCAGGTCTCGATTTCTAAAAGTCGAAGAAAGATCGTGCTTCAAGCTTCGCGTGGCTTTTTGAATCTCCCAAATCCGTTAAGAAACGAGTAAGTTACGGTCCCATGTTCAGAGCCTGCCGGTAAGCCGGCGAATTTTATTTTTAATTCCGTAACTTTGCCGAACGACAATGGAAT
>JAPKLW010000002.1:776157-815635 GCA_026898455.1 Plectranthus barbatus
GGCACCGTGCCTGACACGGTCGGCACCGTGACGGTGCCGACTCCCCCTCTTTTTCTTGTTTTTTTCCGGTCGGCACCATACACTTTATATATTCTCTCAATTTTTTTTTATTTTTTTGGAGTAGGGATGGGATAAGACAACATATTTGTGTTTTCAAAAAAAATTTGGTTTGAATTTTACAACTTTTTCAGAAAAGTTTTCAACAATATTCGAAAACATGTCAGAAAAAATGTCCTTTGGGGTATTTTTTGGATGATTTCATAAGATGGGGCATTTCTTAGATGTAAGATAAGGAAATGGGGTATTTCAGATTTTTTCTATATATATATATATAGGGGAGTGATCATATGAGAACTCCCCTTACTATGTGAAAATAAGAACTAATCTCAGTCATCCAATTGGTGATCCAACGCTCAAGACTAAATAAATCTCGTCTGCATTATAGTGTAGTAAAAAATGCATTAAAGGGTAATTTTGTAATATTTTTTCTCTCTCCTCTAAAATCATCCTAAATCTTTAAATGATCATATCTCATTCGATTTAGATTATTTTTTAATGTATTATATATCAAATTAAAGGTAATTTAATTATCTTTGAAACGAAATCCCTATTGCATATGTTTCGATTCAAAAATCGTCGTAAAAAATGAAAATTAGTGATTATATGCATAATTCTCGTAACAGTACACGAATTCTTATATAATGACTGGAGTTGCACAATATAATGCATGAAGTTGTATTCTATAATGCAGAATATTATAGATAAAATGCAATATATTTTTTCCAGCGAGATCAACAAAAAAATTAAAATTCATTATCTTTTCATACTATAGAAAATATTATAGTTGTTATAAAAGTTGATCATACAATACTTGTTTTTAATTATGTATTTTTTTGTTATGTTATATAAATATATATTGTTATATTATATAATGCATATTTGTTAGGTATATAATGAATGTTTGCTTGGTATATAATGCATGTCGATGTCAAAATAATGCGGTCCACAGAGTATCGGTATATCTTAAAAATGAAGTTCACATGATAGACATTCAAATATTCATTCTAACAATAATTTTAAATAGTTTGATGTACGAATAAGAATTTATATATGACAATAATCTTTGAGAAATTTAATAATAGATATGTTTCAATCTTAAAGATTAGAGAATTCTCCTTATTTATAATTTTCCATATTAATTAAGATATTTTCCATATCAATTTTGATATGAATATCTTATATTTAGTTCATATAGTTATATTTTTCTCTCTCTTAAAATTATAAATATCATAATTCTCTTAATTTAAAATTATTTTTTAATGTACCAAAATAATATGATTTTATTATTTTTTAACTAAATCTCTTTTGCACATGTTTAGTGGGAGTAAACTATGTAACAAATGAAAATTATTAATCTTATGCACAAATCAAATAACTTATGTATTATAATGTAAGTAAAATAATTTTGCTCTAAAATAAAAGTAATTAATACACTATAGTTCCGATTAAAAAATCATCGTAAAAATAAAAATTAGTGATTATATGCATAATTCTGGTAACAGTACACGAATTCTTATATAATGAATACAATTGCACAATATAATGCATGAAGTTATAGTATATAATGCAGAATATGATAGATAAAATGCAACATAATTTTTTCCAGCAAAATCATCATTCATCATTAAATTTGCACCTGTTATGCATTATATAGTAATAACATATGCATTGTAATGAAAGTACTATAATTTTTCTCTAAAATAAAAGTAATACCATATATAATGCATGAATTAATACCGTATAATGATAGTAATATTGTTCTAAAATAAGAGTAATACCCTATTATAATGCAGGAAGATGTTTGTTAGGTATATAATGAATGTTAGGTATATAATGCATGTTTCCTAGGTATATAATACATGTTTCTTATGCATATAATGCATGTTTGTAAGATATATAATGCATGTCGAGGTTGAATATGCAAACATAATCTTAAATAAGTACAAAATGACAAAAATACCCTATAATGCAGGTTTTTTGAGATAAAATGCCCGAAAATCATAGTAAAATCCTGAGCGTTCATTTATCAAAATCAATGGCGAGGTTTGGTTCTTATTTCTTATGGTAAGAGTGGTTCTCACTGGATCGCATCCATATATATATATATATATATATATATATATATATATATATGATTAAAAATGTCATGGGTCAGGGCACCCGCCAATCGTCTAATGTTAAATAGGTTTTAGATTTATGTGCATACGCATGTAAATGAGCCAATGGAATCAGTTCTTAATTAGATAAAAGCTCGTTCGAGCTCGTTTAATAAGTTTTATTTGCCAAACAAGTCAAATTTAAGCTTATAGTATTCAATTTGTGAGTTCATGAGCAAATTTATTGTTGGTCCCAAGATCAGAGTTGGTGCACTGCGGAAATAAGTTTAAACAGACCAGCACGTCACAAACTGGTAGTTGCTCAATAGTTTGTGTTTCAAAAAACATGTTGTTTAGCGAGTTGAGGTTAGATCAAGTTTCAAATATACTTCAACACTTAGAATGTGTTGAGTTTCAAATCTTTGCAAGAAAATAAATAAAGCAGTTAAAGCGCAAAAGGATTTATAGAGGTCGGATCCTAAAGTCCTATGTCCTCTCTTTAGACCGAAGTATGGAAATCACTAAGCTTTACGGGAATACCAAGAGCTCATGATCTATTGCTAGCTGATCGATGCCAATGTCTACCAGTCCACTAGCTCACTCGCCCAGGGCTTGTCTTTCTTCCGGCTTCACAGACTTGGAGTGTGGGCACACAACCTCCTCCTCTGGATCTTGGGAGCTTTAGAGTTCTTCCCTGAACTATTGAACTTGCGGCTAGACGCCCTTAATAGTTCCTGCTTGGAGATGAACATAAAATATTGTGTTCTTACTTGGAGAGTAAGAACACCAAGAAATAACTCGAGCTGAGAGGCTACGAGTCTCCTGTCCAAGCATGGCACACGATAAGCTTAGAAAATCCTTAAAGTTTGAAAGTTAGAGTTTGCAACTTCGGTTGGTATTTTGGCTCTCTAATTTCGTTGGTTTCGATTGCTTGTCCTCTGTGAGTGCTTCATCTATTGATTTATGAAGTGGAAGTGGTTTCAAATTTGTAGCCCTTTAGTGACAATCTGGATATTGTCCAAGCCGGTGTCTCTCTTCGCTGTGAAGAATAGGGTACTTTTCCGGAACTTCTACACATGCTCTGTCCTTTTTCAACAAAATATGTTGACGTGTAGTTTTATGTCATAATGACTCTTCGTCTGTGCGAGGAATCAAAAACTGGTTGATCACTAGGATCTCCAGACTTTAAGTAATCTCCATTTTTGTAGTCCGGCCTCGTAGAGCGTTCATCTGACTTTGTTCTCTAGTCTCTATGTGCGGATCGGTGCTATGAGATTATCCTAAGCTTGTAAATTGGTGACATCCAAATTTGTGACGTCAACCAGTTTCTACTGAATATCAGTTGCCAAACTAGTAGCCTGTTTCTTCTCAGTCCTTGCGCATCTTGAACTGGTGGGTTGGATCCCGAATCCAGTTTGTCTTGAACATACAATTCAATAATAATCCTAAACAGGACTTTACAAGTTTCATATAAACTAGAGCTATTCTAGAGATTCTCTAAACTGATGATTTCTATACAAACTTTAACACATCAATACAATCAAGTAGGTTGAAATACTTCCTACCATCTATTTATTAAATTATTTTGGAAGACAACGTACTTATATTTGAAACCGTATTAAATGTAATAAGTCTTTGGTCCTCTTAGATATGATTACAAAAGAATAAATTTAAGTAAATATGATTTTTTTTCTTGTTAATAACTCAATTTATTTTTAAATCAAATAATGAATGTTTAAATATAATCCACATTTTAAAAATCTCATTTAGGCTCGATAAGAATTTAATTAAGTTCGTGAATTTTCTTAATTAATAAATATTATTGAGTTCAATAATAAATAAATTATACTAAAGTATGGCTCGATTCAATCACACTAACACACTAACATATGTGTATTTCTTGATCCGTTTATGAATATACTGTGAAACAATTTAGAAATTTCCATGTTGCACGCCTTTGCTTTGTCCGATTCTAATTTTTCATGATTATTTTTGTATATTCTTGCAAAATGCATATCATGACAAATATGAATAAGTTTGAGTCTCATTTTCAACTTCGAAAATATGTCGGAATTATTTTTAGAATGAGAAATTCGTGGCTGAAAATAAATAATAATAAAAAAGGCAATGAAAATAATAATCGCTTTTGCCGACTTATTAATAAACACATGCATATAGTTAATTAAATTTATGTATCCATGTCATTAGTTTTTTCTTCTTTTAAATTAAAGCTAGTATGATTTCATATATGGCATGCTATTTAACATATTATAATTAGTTATTTTTTTTGTCATAAATAAATTCCAAGTTAATTTTTAAAAAATATAATATATAACTTTATAATTATATATCAATTAAATTAATCAAACGACAAGCTTATATGGTAAGCTGAAAAGAGAGAACAATTGGTGTCTAATCTCCATCTACCCATCCTTTGAATTTGTCAATAAGTCTAAAAACGAATCTAGTTGCTCTTGACACTTTATATTATATAAATTAAATAAGAAAAATAATTGAACCAAATCTAAAATTCAAATTCTGACTGCAAAACGCATTAAGTTGGGTCTTTTAGATAATTTAATTTCCACTATAAGAAATTAAATAAATTTTTCTGCGTCAATATTATCAGAATTATTTTTAATTTTGATAAGATAATTTATTGAAAACCATCAATCAATTATCTCACTTGTATAAAGTTGATAAGACTAGAGTTAATCTTAAATATGATATCTTATATACGTTCTTCAATTATACTCCCTCCGTCCCATTAAATTAGTCCATTTTTCCATTTTCGTTTGTTCCGACAGATGAATCTCCTTTTTTAAAATGAAAAAAATCTTCTCACATCAATAAAATATTAATTCCACTACACTCGCAATTATTGATTATTGTGCCGAAACCAAAAGTAAGTAATCTAATGGGATGGAGGGAGTAATAGCTTAGGCCCAAATTTCAAAAGCTAAAAACAAAGATCAAGTTTAACTAGTATCGATAACTAGTCTACATATAATTATTAAAAAAAGGCGAAAGCTAACAAGTTCAAAATAAACTGACAGTTGACGAAGTTTGAGGTCATCTAACTCTCCCAATTGATACTTCAGCCAATCAGAAAATATAAAGTTGAATAATCCCAATTTTTAGAAATACAACTGCGCCTAAACAATAGAGGAAGAGCTAACACTTTAGAAGTTCACTCAAAGTTATTCTTTCTAGGACAGAATACTATGTTTAGGCTTCAAACAAATTAGTACTGTCCACTGGTCAAAAGTTGTAGATTTGTTGACCGATGCGGCAAAAGTCAGAAAAGCCTATGGATCGTATAGTTTCTTACAGTAGCAAATCCCTGCAAAAGTATGGGATCAACATCAACATCACTCAATGGCTATCATTCAAATTGTGGCCTAAAAATACCTCATTCAAGGAAAGCGAGACAAATATAGAGAACTAGAGAAACTATAGAACCTTTGACAATCTGAAACTTTAAATATGTTAGGAATTATTGTTTAGTTCATGTTCAATTTTGAAGTATCAAGTCAGTTATCGCGTTTAGAACTGACTCTTTTGTTCTTAGACTAGAATTGGTTAAATCTGTAAAATTCTGTAGACTCGTTGAGTTGTAATAGGAACTTCCAGTCCTCAATCCAGACAAATGACAATTATTGAAGAAGCCTTCAACCTAGCACTGGCAATTTTTTATCCGATACGAATCCGCACGATAATAATGGATATGGATTGAGGCTTATTGGATACAGATCCTTATTGGATCGACACGATAAGGATACAGAAATTTTGGATTGGATTCAGATTGGATACAGATTGGATCGGATAATTTATTAAGTGGACCGGATTCTGGTCGGATACTGATATCCATTAATAAATTATTATATTTTTATCAATTTATTTAAGTATAATAATTAATAAATTGATTTTATATTAATTTAGGTTCATGATTCTCTTAAAAAACTCAAATATCTTGGTTCTGCATTATTGTTATTCTTTCCTTTTCATTCTCCACCAAAATTGTATTTATTTATTTCTTCATTATATTTTTAAATATTTATTTTCTTCATAAGAATAAACTTAATAATTTTCTTTATTTATTTATTTTTGTTCTCAACTCTAAGTTTTTAATGAAACTGTATCAACTAATGAACTTGTTGGTAGGATTTTGAACTTGCAATATTATCATAATCGATGAAAGGTAATTATTATTATTTATATTATTATTATTATTATAAATCTTAAAGTTCTAATTAATATTTTTCTCCTTCAAATTTGCAGGCGGAGTGTTGACAACTTTTGAGGGTACTTTTCGTTTGGAAACAAGGCCCCAGGAACTCTCGTACAAATAACAATAGAAATAACAAGATTTGAATCAAAAGGGAGTAAATGAATAAAAATAAATCAAACCGAGATGCAATATGGGATTGAGCTGCTAGAGCCGACCGACAAACCAATTTGATGATTACTTTGATTACTTCAATGAATGAGAATTACAATAATTTTCTGGAATAATGGAACGTAAACAAAATGGACTTCATACATATGAGCATAGTTGTCGAAAAATCGACTTACAAGCGGTATTTATAGAGATTTACGAATTGTCTACGGTTTCCTAAACTTCCGCCAGATGGTATTAATTAGCCCCTGGTTTGACGCGACTGTTATGATGCACGCTTTCTGACATTTCCGAGGACTCCGCGATCATAACTCCTCATCATTTAATGGTTCCTTTTGACCGTTGAGCAGTTCGACGACATCCTAGCTCTACCCATCAAACTATTTTTTGACTGGGCCGAACTACTTTAATTGGACTGCTTTGTGCGAACTGATTTAGTTGAATTGCCCTTTCATTCGGACTATTTTCCCCTTGGACCATTTCACTTGGGCCAATCTGTTGCTTCCTCCTGCAAAACAATTATTAAGTTGTATTTTAACCCCCTAGATGGGCCGTTTATTATCAAACCCCAATAATAGCCCCTTCGACTTAACGGGGTACTCTTTGGAGAGCTTGGTGAGTCAAAAATTGACTAATAGTATGCTAATGTTCTGCCTTTTATAGGCGAGTCACGAGTATTCATAGATGTTGGCTCTTCGAACTTCTTAGGGACAGGAGTTCGGTGTAATTTGAAGTGCTTACGAGCATCTTCCTAGCTTGAGGGGTCAGGTCCTCCATGGGTGATCCCTCTTACTCGTGAAACTCCGTAAAGTTGAAACGAGTGTCATGGCCGTGGGCCCGAAACTGCAGCATTTTGAAGGGACAGTTCGGGTTCTGTCCAGTTTTGATTTACTAGCAATCTGGTTAGCCCCTGTGAGTCGTTTTGGCTCTATTTGGGGTCTTTTGTGAGGTTTATGATCCCTTTCACGGTGTTAGGAGAACCCCTTTTGCAGGAGTTCGATATGTCGAACTGCTTTAGGATTTTTGCCGCATAAATTTAATGGCAACCGCATAATTATCGTGAAAATTGGGGACAGTTTCGAGCAGTGGAACGAGCGCAAGCCTGTTAACCGTTGTTTTGGGGATTTGATTATCACTTTTCTCGATAGTGCTCTCTCTCTCTTCCTCTTTCTCTCCCCCTCTGTGATTTCCGACGACCGTTCCAAGCTCCTTCGACTTCGAAAAAGGTAGTCTTTCCCTCTTGACTCTCCTTAATTTGTGTTTTCCCCAGTTGCTCTAGAAAATAAAACTAGGGTTTTGGCTGTGCGAGATGGACTTAGGCTGACCGGGGCTCGCCTCCCTTCTCTTTTATCTTCTTTAGGTCATTTTATTTTCATTTTAAAGAATGTCTTCTTCTGATTCTGATTCTCAAAATCGTGAGAAATCCGGTTCTGGAGAGTTCAACCCGACGCCTCCGTTCACTCCCTCCCCTGAGAGGGGTCCCAACGTCGTCGACTTCACCGAACCAAATCGGAGTCTACTTCTCCAGGGGCCGAAGAGATCTAGGTCGTCAGGTAAAAGAAAAATTATTGAGGAATCCGCCGAGGAGCCTTCTTCATCTTCTGACTCCGACGATGATAAGATGCTTTCTGAGATGCTTCATAAGTTGGACCAGACAATGGGGGTGGTAAGACCAGTGGCGCTGGTCGCGAAGGGACGTGGTTCTTCTAGAATCCGAAGTAGCCGGTGACTGGGTCTTGCCTGATGGGTGGCGTACCCACCGAGTCCTAGGCGCAGTTTCAGGGGTTACGAAGGATACAATGATGGCCTTGGCGGACTCGGTGCCTTGCCAAAGCATCGTGTACATTGTTCCCAAGGCTAGCAGGAGGTGCTTTGATCCTCCGGTCAGGTTTGTGGCATTCTATACAACAACAATGGAGAATGGAGTCGGACTACCCGTTCACCCTTTTTTTTAGTGAGGTGCTAGCTTCCTACAACATGTCGCCCTTTCAGCTCGCCCCGAACAGTTGGTGCCACCTTGTCGGGGTGTTCTTAGCTTGGATGGACCTGGGCCTCGATCTTCCAACCGTTAGGGAGTGGCACTACATGTACCGAATGAATCGGTGTAAGGATAAACATTACTATTACTTCACCCGTTGGGCTTTGGGGAGATCATTGCTGGTGATGAAGCCCTCGTCGAACTCCTCGGGGTGGTGGACTACCTTCTTCTTCCTCAAGCTCGACCCAAACCACCCCGAGTTCCTCAAGCACAACAGGACGCCGATCCATGGGTCGCTATTCTTTATTTGCTTGGTTTTTGCTGCTTCGGTTACTGATCATCATTTCCTGTTTTGTAGGACACGACCGCACGCTACTGACTAATGCAGAATAGGCTAGAGTTGATTGTGCCTATGACGTTAGCGTCGCAGAATGTGAGTGGCGCTTGCTGCAGTTTGATTAGGATGTTACCGCTCACACCCTTCACGAACAGCGAGGACAGCTCGTCGAACTGCCAGATAACATGACCTGCCGCAGGGTGCCACCAGAGCAGGTCGCTCGGGACCTTCAAGAGAATAAGAGGGCCCGAGGTGATGTGGAAGCCAAGCGTCGGGAGGAGAATCCTTCGAAGAGGCCTCAAACTGAGGCTGGATCCACTCTGCATCCACCTCATTCCCCTACGCTCAAACCCCCAATTTGCTTGGAGACTACCACGCAACGGGGCAGCGAGAGGGGGAAGAAAAAGAGATCGGGAGTCTCGAGCAGCATTGTCGCCGCCGCTCCCATGGGCAAGACCCCCTAAAGGATCGCACAGGGAACCAGGAGAGGTCCCTCGTGCGACCAACTGTCCCTCCAAATATAAGGGTGGACTCATTCCTAGTCCACTCTCAAAAGCTGTAGCTAGACCCCCGATGCTCGATCAGGCATCGGGCTTGGTTTTTAACAAGTTGATCTACTATGAGCACCGATAGCTGGAGGTAGGTGTTTTCACTTTGGCATTTTTTTTCATTCGTATATGTCTTCCTTTAAAGATCTTCTTTTGTTCCGTAGAATGCGGTGGAGTTCGACTTGATCCACCACAAGCTCGTTGTATTCGCAGACAAGTGCTCCGAAGAAATTCTCCAACTCTGGAAGGAGGTCGACGCAGGGAAGAAGCGGGCCAAGGAGCTCGAGGAAAGGTTGGACGAAGCTGAGAGAAATGCTACCTCTTTGGTCGTCAAGACTGATAATGCCCTGATGGGGGTCAAGGCTTGCAAGGAGGAGGCGGAGGACTCCAAGCGGAAGTTCACCCAGGTGACGATAGACATCGCCCTCCTCAGTAGGGACCTCCAGAAAAGAGGGGAGCAGATTCAGTCCATGGATGCCCGCTTGCTGACTCAAAAGGAGTCATATACAATCAAGCTAAAAGGGTTCGAGGACCAAATCGAGCGCCTGCAGTCAGGAGAGGGGCTCGATTTTGAGTCTCTGATCCTCTCTCCTCACTTTGCTAAGACTTATGTGGTACTCCATTGTTATTTCTTGTCATTTCTTTTTTCCTTCGCCTTTTACTCCTTTGACGAGTGACGCTTATTGGTTTCGCAGACACTTGCTGAGCAAGTAGAAAGCGAGGTCTGGGCCCGAATCATTGAATGATTCCCAGATCTCGACCTCAGTGTCCTCGACATCTCAGCGGAGGATCCCAATCAAGAGCAGTCCAACGAGTAGCCCTTGTCTTTTTCGGGCCACAGGAGCATCCAACTGAGGATCAATCGGGGGATCAGCAGTAGCAGACCGAGCAGAATGCCCAGGGTGATGGTCCACAAGCAACCGACTCCTCATCTGCCCCTACGCCTAATGCTGAGATGGACTTCGGACCGAATCTTGATTCACAAACTGCCTCCTGATCACCCGACTCCTCTCTCCCTACCTCAATATATCTTGCGAATTTTTGTGTTTCTTTGTAATTCAAATAGTTTTAATTTATGCTTGAACTTCTTTATTTCCCTTTGTTCTTGTGCTCCTTTTCGATTGTCGTAAACATTTCTCATTTCCTTGCTTTCTTCATGTATACGCGCTTTTAGTTTCGAGCTATTTTCTGTTCAATGAAAACAAAGTTAGGATGGGCGATGCCTGAGCATCGCCCCTCCGATGCTTAAGTCAGTAATTGATTGAATGGAAATAAATAATTAAAGCGAGGGAACTAAAATGAATAAGAAAAAAGAGTCGTTATCTAGGGTGTGAGTCTGATTTTAGCCTCGTCCGACCATTCAAACTGCTTTAAACAATTTGTCGAACCTGCAAGAAAAGTGGGAGGGGTTTGGGCATCGCCCCTTTGACGCTCAAGTCAGTACTGGTTCGATACTCGTGAATAAGTAAATAAGGAGTGAGAGATGGGTGAGAGAGGCGTATCTGCGAGATCAACGAGTTCGATCTTGTTATTAGAAGTAGTACTTCTTCAAGTGTTTGATGTTCTAGCTATTCGCAATCTCCCTTCATTGTGGTCTTCTACGTGATAAACCCCTCTTCCTACTGCTCTTGTAACCTTGTACGGTCCTTCTTAGACTAGCATGAGTTTTCCAACACTTCTGTCTTTCGTATTCTGGAAAACTCTTCAAAGCACCCAATCACCTTCTTTGAGGGTTCGGAGGTGGAGCTTCTTATTGTAGAACCTTTCGACCTGCCTTCTTCTCTGGGCCGTGCTCATTAGGGCTAGATCCCTTTGCTCATCGATCAACTCGAGGTTCCCTAAGAGTTTTTCATCATTTTGGCTTCCTCGCACATTTCAACCCTTGGGTTTCTTGAAATTACTTCAATCGGTATCACAACTTCTTCCCCATAGGTGAGTGCGAATGGCGAGCTACCAGTTGATGTTCGCGGGGTAATTCGATATGCTCACAGTACCCTAGGCAGTTCATCAACCCACTTCGATTTGTGAGCCCCTAGTAGTTTCTTCATCAAGGCCATGATGGTTTTGTTGGTTGACTCGGCCTGTCCATTTGCCTTCGGGTATCTTGGTATGGAGAATATTAATTTAATGTTATACTGGTCACAAATTCTCGTACTCTTCTTCCTGTAAACTGCGTGCCGTTGTCGGTCCTGATTTTGTTTGGCACCCGAATCTACATAGAATTTGGGTCCACAAGAATTTGATGACTTTTGATTCTCTGACATTGCGGAATGCTTCCGTGTCAACCCACTTAGTGAAGTAGTCGGTCACCACGAGTAAGTATTCTTTTGGTCTGGTACCTTCCGGAAGCTTTCCCACTATATCTATCCCTCAAGTCATGAATGGCCATACTGGGACCGTGGCGTGGAGTGGTTTAGCATGATTTTGCGAGCTAACCTCAGATCTTTGACACGCTTCGCAACTTCTCACATATTCTTTTGGATCTATCCTTAGAGTTGGCCACTAAAACCCGATATAACTTTATGTGCTAGTGGTCGAGCTCCTTGGTGACTTTCGCAATCTCCTTCATGAATTTCTATTAGGACGGCTTGTGCTGCAGCCGGTGATATGCACTTGAGGAGAGGTTCTCCTACTAATCGCCGGTACAACCAGTCATTGTGGATAATGTACTTTGCGGCAACCCTTGCTAGTCGAACTGCTTCTACCTTGTCCTCTGGAGTGGTGTCTTCCTTGATGTACTGAAATATCGACTTGATCCACGAGCTTCCTTGACCTATCTCTTGTACCTCGTTTACTTCTTCCATCACGATGGGTTCTTCGGCCCACGTGATGGGGATTTCCTGACTTGTTTATCTTGCTCGAGGATGCCAAATTTGTGAGGGTGTCCACCTCGGTATTCTCTTCTCAGGCTATATGCTTGATGTCGAAGTCCTCAAATTTGCCGCTGATTGCCCGGGCCTTCTCTTGGTACTTTAATAATCTCGGCTCCTTTACCTGATATTGGTTGTCTACCTGCTACACTACTAACTGCGAGTTGCCCTGTACTTGTTGGCGGTGGACGCCGAGTTCCCTTGCGAATTGCATCCCTCTGATCATAGTTTCATATTTTGCCTCATTGTCTGTTGCCTCAAAATTAAATCGGATGGCACGCTCGAACTGCTTTCCCAGGGACTTCTTAGCTTTATACCCACACCGTTTCCATGAATGTTGCTCACTCCACCAACTTGCAGTACCCAAGGCTCTCTGCTGATTCTCCTATCTCCATACTTGCTACCTCTATTTTCGCATCTTGCTGGAGGTTGGCTGAAAACTCCGCTATGAAATTCGCGAGCGCTTGAGACTTTATCGTCATCCTAGGCTCGAATTTGAGTCTGTATCCTCCAATCTCCACCACCCACTTCAACAATCTCCCTGAAAGGCAAGGATTAGAAAAGACAGTTCGAAGTGGATAAGAAGTCACTACCTTGACGGGATGCGCCTCGAAGTAGGGCCTTAGCTTCTCGGAGGAGACTACTAACGCCAACACAATTTTCTCCAGCACCGTATATCTGGTCTCCATGTCGAGTAGGGGTTTACTTGCATAATAGACTAGATGTTGTCTCCCTGCGTATTCTCGGACCAGGACTGCCCCAAAAGTGTGCTCCGATACGGATAAATATAGTAGCAGGGTCTCCCCCTGCTCGGGCTTGGAGAGCAGTGGTGGGCTTGCCAGGTACTCCTTCAGCTGCTCGAGGGCCTTTGCACATTCGTCGGTCCACTTGAACTGCTTTCCCCGCAATCCTTGGAAAAAATCGTGAGTCCTATCGGAGTACCTTGAAATGAATCTGCTAAGTGTTGCGAGTCTTCCGGTGAGCCTTTGAACCTCCTTCGGACTCTTGGGATGAGCTATCTATCGGACCGCTTTGATCTGTGTTGGGTCCACCTCTATGCCTCGATTGGTGACGATGTAGCCCAAGAGTTTTCCAAACGCTACACCAAATGTGCACTTTGTCGGGTTGAGCTTCATATTGTACCGGTTCAGGATGTCGAATGTCTGCTTTAGGTGCTCCATGTGGTCTATGGCTTTGGCCAATTTGACCAGCATATCGTCGATGTAGACTTCCACTATTTTCCTGATGAGCAGTTCGAACATCTTGTTTACAAGCCGTTGATAGGTTGATCCCGCGTTCTTCAGTCCGAAAGGCATCACCTTATAATAGTAAACCCCTCTGTTCGTCATGAATGCGGTCTTTTCCTGGTCGTCCAGATGCATCTAGATCTGATTATACCCGGAGAACGTATCCATGAAACTGAGGAGTTCATTCCCGGTAGTTGCATTGACTATACTATCGATGTGAGGGAGCGGATACAGATCTTTCGGGCACGCCTTGTTGAGGTCGTGTAGTCCATGCACACCTGGTTCTTCCCATTCTTCTTATTTACTACCATGACATTTGCCAACCAATTAAGATACATTACCTCCGTCACCGAGCCGATCTCGAGCAATTTCTGGATTTCGTGGTTGATGGCGTCGTTCTTTTCTGCGATGAACTTCCTTCTACGTTGCTGCATAGGTTTCTTTCTTGGGTCAACCAGCAGTCGATGCGTCATTACCTCCAGGTCGATTCCAATCGTGTCTTTATGGGACCATGCAAACATCGCTCGCTTTTTGGCCAGGAACTCTACAAGCTGTGTGCGGATCTCTAGGCTCAATCCACTCCTGATATTGGTCCTCTTACTCGGATCTGCTGGATTGAGCTCCATCTCTTCAATTTCATCAAAATCCCCCGGCGGAGGCAAGGATGGTTATTCGGGAGGTGTTGCTGTGAATGGCGACCTTCAAGCTCGCGTAATAGCAATCCTTAGTGGCATTTTTATCCCCCTTAATCGTGTGGATCCCCTTCGGAGTTGGGAACTTTACGACTTGGTGGCAGGTGGATGGCACGACCCTGAGCTGGTACAGCCAGGGTCGCCCCAGCAGGGCGTTGTAGGCGCTAAGCGCTTCTATCACCATGAATGAGACATTGTGGTGAACTCCTCCGTAGTAGGTCGGCAGGGTCACCGTCCCCAGCGTCATCTGAACTTCGCCATTGAAGTTGTTTAGTGGAGTCTAGCTTTGTACTATCTTCTTCTCGGGGAACTTTCTTTAAGGCGTGCAAGAAAACGATGTTGGCCGAACTCCCGTTATCAACTATAATTCTCTTAACGAGGAAATCAGAGAGAAGTTGGGAAATCACCACGGTGTCATCCTACGGATGGTCGAGCCCAGACACTTCATTGTATGTGAACTCAATTGGCGTAATTTCTGAGCTGCCAGTGATACAGTTGATGGTGCGTACTGGTACGGGCGACTTAGGGGCCGATCTTGTGTTTCCTCGTGGTTTTTCGGGTTGCTTATCCTAAATCCAAGTTCGCTTCCCCTTGTCCGTCAAGAATTCAGCTAGCAGTCCCTTCTTTAGGAGCTCGATCATCTCAGCCGTAATGCTCTGCAGTCTATAGTGGTGTTTCTGTGATCATTGTGGAACTCACAAGTCTTATGGGCATCGTGCATGGAGGGATCTATTTTCATCTTCTGCGGCCACCTCAGTTTCTCTGGCATCTAACGGAGTACTTTGTGGACCAGGTCCGCCGGCTCGATTGACAAAGTGTACTCGGGCACATACAGGCTTAGGTTGTTGATCTGTAGTGATCTACCGTATGGATGCGACCTGATAAGTTCGTTATTTCACTCACTTATCTATTTTATTTTCTACTATTTAATATAGTTTTCTTAAGTTTACATATTTAATTCATGCATGAGTCTATTATATGTGGTGTTATTCTTGTCAGGGTGCGTTTTTGCAAGGTTTTAGGCTTAAACTCACTGGAAAACCATTCCGAAAAGCAGTGATGTGCAAGAGTAGCAGTGAAGAGTTTCTCCACACAAGGAATTCGGGCTATTGGCATATAGCGATGGATAGAGCCTCGAGTTAGCTTTCCAACGCAACTAGAATCGGGTCAATCGGAGTTCGGGAGTAAAAGTTATGGCCAAAACCATGAGACCGCGCAGACGGGGCAGATCGACTTCGACCGACGCAAAAATTGACGTCGACCGAGGTGGAAAACATGCGCGTCGAGCGACGCTGATCCTCCTCGATCGAATTCAATGGAAATTTGGTGAAATTTGCTCAAATTCGAATCAAATCGGATTTCAGCCCTAGATATGATAGGATACACATCCTCTACTATAAATAGGCTTTAAATTCGAGTTTTATTCATCAATCTTCACCTATTCTCACCATATATCATCCTTTATCGTATTTTGACATCCTTGGTGATGGGTTTTGTATACTGAAAGCATTTATTATAATGAGTATACAACGGTTTAATTCTCCTATCTGTTAAACAAACTACATGTATGAACAATGGTATCCTCTTGTCTCACCGATAGGGACGATCATACAACGTGTTGTAGATCGCAGAAAACAGTATGATCACTTGACCTAGTAAGACATAAACCTAATCACAGTCGAGACAGCGTATGAGGATACGTCTGTCCGGATGGCTGCGGCATTGTCGGAATAAGTAGTCTGTCTTGGTTACTTGACATGATGGTACGCAGGGGTGGCGTATTGATGGATCGCAGTGAGATGTATTCATCTGTCTGACATCAGCGAATACAAGATCTCGTTATATTGATTGAGTTCATACCCTAACAAAGATTCAGGGGTTTGCATGGGTTGACTGTTGCTTTGACTTGCCATGGTGGAGAGCCTAAGTAACATGCTCGTATATCCGCATCTTTGGTAACAGCAGTTCGTGTAGTACCACCTGAGACTGAGTTTAGCTAACCATATTCGAGTAATAGGATGGGGACATTCTCTGAGGAGCTCAATAACATTCATCGTGCCAAAGTCCTGCAGGCTGATTAAGTTCAGACACGAGTGATAAGGATTGAGTGGTACTACTCAGGAATAATAAGATATTAATAAATTGTAGTTAGAGCTTGTTAGAAGCTCCAATTAATTAATGGATGTCCGGTAACCTTAAATATGGGGATTCTCAATTAATGCAGCCCGTTCTCATAACGTTGTAATAAAGGGGTAGGTCAGTATTAATTCTGTGGTGAAAAAGAATTATTATTAATTAATTAATTGTGTCCTGGGTTGTGGACATGGAAATTAATTAATTTATAGGCCCACATTATTATATGCATTAGGTCCCAGGTCTGGCCCAAGGAAAGTGTGTTGAATTGAGCCCAGGAGCCCATTAGGGTTTGCAACCCTAGGTCTATAAATAGACAGCTTTCCCTCACAATTTGTATCACAATTGAAAAATAGAAACCCTAGTGAGAGAGAGAGTGTGGGCGCTGACTTCTAGAGAAGAGGAGGAGAATTTTCAAATTCTGGTCCTGCTCAAAATACAGATCTGTGGAGTCCTCACCAGTAGCAGATCTGAACGCACCGGGAAACAGATCTGAAGTTCTAATCTGGAGAACAACTCCTAATTCTTTCTCTTTTGTCTTTTTCGATTATTATTAAATCTAGAAATTCAATTTCTAATTTCTTGTTCCGCAGATTTAATAATATCGCGTGGTTGGTTCTGGATCTGGGAATACAAACGCGAAAGATCGTTTCTGAGACTACAGAATTAAGGTAAATAATTCTTTATCCACGCATTAAATTCAATAGGAGCATGCGTAGGGTTTATGAATGGATTATGAACAATAACCATAAACGGTCCGGCTTATTTTGGATTTGGTGATTCGGTTTACGGGAAATCCCTACACTTGGAACTTTAGAATCATTCAGCACTCTTTATTTTCTTGTAAGTTATTTTTATGAACTTTAATAATATGTTTTGTTTTGGTTTTCTATCTGCTATGAGTGGCTAGAAACCCTAGCGGGTTCTAGGGCAACGAATATCAATCTTGGTTTTGAGTTCTTGTTTGAATTGTTAGGATTTAGAATTAATCAGATCGAGAGATAGAATTAATTCTAGTTTTACAGTTATTGATTGAAGGACTGAAAAGTGAAAATTGATAACAGGAAAAGGAATTCGAATACAATTAACAATCTGTCCTAGGGGAAGATAGTGATTGTAGGGATTAATCTGAGAAATTATAAAAGGTTGATTAGTATTGTGTTTTTTAGGCCGACAAAGCATGTACATTCACATGCTAGTGATCTAGGCTATAATTGTCTGACAAAGAAATTATAGTATTTTATGATTTCCCAGCAATGCAAGTTAATTAATTGATACTCTCTCTGTCCCGGCTGAATTGTCTCGGTGACTTTGGGCACAATAACCAAGGAGTGTGAGTGTAAAGTAAGTTGAGTGGAATTAATATTTTATTGTTGAGTGTGAAAAAGTTGCCTTTTAAGTAATGGGACAATTGAGGTGGGACGGACGAAAAAGGAAAGTGGGACAATTGAGGTGGGACGGAGGGAGTATGTGTTTTGATTGATAGTTCTCCCTAGGATCTGTGTCCCTTTTATTGCATTTAAAACTCTTTAAATTCCCGTACTGTTTTCTTTAAATTCCAAAACTCAAAACCCCTATTTTATGATAACTCAAACAATAGATTCTAGAATCATACATGAAGTAATTTTGTTACACAATTCCCCTGGATTCGATAACCTTAGGGTTCTTTATAAATTTATTTGCCGCTATAACTAAAATTAGTCTGTAGAGATTTACAGCGATCAAATTGGCGCCGTTGCCAGGGAATTGTTAGATATTATTTTGTTATTAGTTTATCCTATGATTTACTGGATTGAGTTTGTATTATTATAATTCATGTGCGTGTGTTTTTTTAGCAATTTCCTTCTTGACCTCGATTGACGCCTGCCTGCATCGATCGACATCGAGATCTTCCGAGCATCGATCGACACCCACCTGTGTCGGTCAACGCCGAGTTGATTTTTTTCTGTTTTCTCTTTCTGTGCAGGTGCATGAACACGCGAGCCAAGGGAAAAACACTCGAGGCTTTTATCCCTGAAATCGAAGCAACCCGCATGAAAAATCAAAAAGAAAGGAAAAGACAAACAACAAGAGATGGAAGAGAATCCTGAAGCACCATTGCAGAATATGACTCCCGAGGAGCAGAGGAAGTTTGTGAACGAGGTACAACAACTGAGAGCACAACTACAAGCAGCCCAGGCTACTCAGGCAGAACGAGTTGCAAGACTGGCAGAGTTGAACAACAGGAAGATTGTAGTTCCGCAAAGGTCCATCTTGGATCGATTCCTTCCACAGCAAGAGGAGGCCGGATTCAAAGTTGGCATCGAGGTCAACAACTTTGAGCTACGTACAAGCCTTATTCAGATGGTGCAGCAAAATCAGTTTGCGGGGAGAGCTGCAGAAGATCCATATGCCCACCTCAACCAGTTCATTGAGGTGTGTGATACTGTGAAACAGAATGGAGTGCACCAGGATGTAATCAGAATGAAACTGTTCTCGTTCTCACTCAGAGACGAGGCGCGGTCTTGGTTTGCTGGATTGGATAAGAGTTTGATAGGGACATGGGGGGAGCTTCGATCTGAATTCCTCACCAACTACTTCCCGCCGAGCTTGCTGCTGAAAAGGAAAGCTGGGATCACTCATTTTAAACAGATGTATGATGAATCACTACATGAGGCCTGGAAGAGGTACAAGGAGCTCTTGCAGCTCTGTCCTGGGCATGGGATTAATTTAGAGATGCAGGTCTGTCATTTCTATGAAGGGTTGACTCCACACATGAAGGAACTGGTTGATGCATCTGCTGGTGGAATCCTAATGAAGAAGAGTGGAGCCGAGGGAAAGAGACTCCTGGCCCATGAAAAGCTCTAAGCCTAATAGAATTGAGAATAATTGTGATATGAACCCTAATGGGCTCTGAGCACTTCATGGGTAAGACCAAGGATCAAACAAAAATAATAAAATGGGTCTCCTGTTAATTAATTCTCTTATTTAACCTCGAATATAATTAATTAATATATATTAATTCATGCCATAAGAGAATAAATACTGACCTACCCACTCTATAAGGAACAAGATGCATGGTTAATCTCTATATTTAATATCTACAGACATTCACTAATTAATTTAATATATGGCAATAGCAATAATTAATTAACATTTTTATTCTTGAGTTGTACCACTAAACCTTTTTCGTTTATGCTTAAATCGAGATTCATCATACAGGATAGTGAGTTCTCCAAGGGATGTAATCATCCTGAATTGGATATGGTTACCTTAATCCAGCTTAAGAAAGACATATATAAATTTTCGTCATCCAATATGAAAATATATGAGTACATGTAAGACTATCCACCATAGCAAGTCAAAGTGACATCAACTTGTGTATTCTCCTTAACCTATATTAGGCTTTAAAATCTTACCAAGTTTACGAGATTTTCGATCATTTTTTAGTAAAATTGAATGACTCATCTCACTGTTGATCCATCAATACATAGTGACATACACAGACGTCAAAGTAGCCAAACCACTTATATGACTTGAATTTGTTGTAGACTATATCGAAAATTTATACAGGAACTGTCTCAACCGTGATAACCTTTTATGTCTCGCTAGGTCAAATGATTCATACGATCTTCTGTGATCTCCTACACACCATATGATCCTCTCTATCGAAGAGATAATATGATATAGTTGTTCACATTGCATGTTTATTAAAATTATACAACAAATGTCATAGAAAGTTGTTAAACTCGTATTTTCACTTACTTATCACATTATTTTCTTGGTTCTTTTATGCATATTCATTCATTTAGACTCAATAATTGTGCATTAGTGCATTTTAGGGGGTATTATGCTTATGGTGCTCAGTTTTGTAAGAAAACACATAAAAAAGGAGAATAGTTGGACAAAAGAATTCGCAACAAGAGGCTCTATTTCGACCGACACAAGCTTGTGTCGCTTGACATTGATAAAAATATTGAAGAAATTGAAGGAAGATTGCGCATCGACCGACGTGGAGTGGTCAAATGTGATATGGAACCGGACGACACATGGGATCGATGCAAGGATCTGCGTCGACTGATGTGGCCTATGTCGGTCGACACAGAAAATATTTCAAAAGTGTTACGTGATTTTATCACTCAAGCTCGAGATTTGAAGATATATTACCATATACAACTTTTCCCTGAAGTTCATGACCACAAGATCTAACCCTACTATTACATATACCCATGAATTAGGTTTAGATTCATTATCTAGTTATTTTTTTCAGTTTCCCTTCGACTTTAGATTTAAGTTTACTTGCAAGTCTTTAGAGTTGGAGACCTGAATCAAAGTTATTGTTCGTACTTTATTATTCTTGCAAGTTTTCTTTAATGCAATCTCTTATTTTGTATTCAATTATTGTTTTTAGCATGTCTGGCTAGAAATCCTAGCAGATTCTAGGGTTTGTACTATTTGGATTGCATGTATAGATGATTTGAATTCAAACCCTAATTCATGGTTTACATTCTCTAATTATATTTAAAACTTAATTTTATTGAAGGATCGAGATATGAAAATTAAATTGGGTTTATAGTTGTATAATAGAAGGACCAAGAGGAGAAAATTAACAACAAGAAAAGAGAATTTAATATAATTGTTTCTGACTCAAAAAGAAGAATCAATTATATGTTTAAAATCTATAATTATTGGAATTGACTAGTTTGTGTAATTGAGACTCAAAAGGTAAAACTCACTCTCTAGTATTCTAGGTTTTAATTGTAAGGACAAGGAATAAATTCCATTTAAACAGATCTGCCACCAGTTTTATCATTTGGGTTGCTTTTATTTATTTAATTTTTATCCTAAAGTTATTTCTGTTGGTCCCAAAATCAGAGTGCAAACTGTGCAGCGGAAGTATAAAATAACAGTTGCACTGGTATGTTTAAACACAATATTGTCAGTTTTGCGTATGGAAATTTAAGCTTAAGTCTCTGTTTTGGCTTAAGTCAGTTTCACAATATATACGCTTCAATACTTGAACGAGTATTGAAGGTTTCAAGAGTCAGTTTGTGAAACAGGAGAACAGAGCAAGTATGAAAGAAAGTAGTAAAGCAGCAGATAGAGATTTTGGTTCGGACTTCAATATCCTTCATCCACTCTTCAGACCCAAGGTCTGGATAATTCACTAAGTAAATACAATCCTTCTTATGATCTATACACAGTTCGTAGCACCTCCGTCCTCGGGTCAGCTGTGGCACTCGCCTAGGAACTCCTTGTAGACTCAGTCTTCAGGTTGAAGTGGGGACGCACCCCGCAGCCTCCTTCCTGGTGGTTGGATGTTTACTAATTCTTCCCAGAATTGTTGGATGTTTATACGTTCTTCCCAGAACTTAGGTGGTTGGCATACGCCCGTGAGAATCAGAATCCCAGACTAGGAAACTAACTGCTACGAATATATCTCAGAAAGATATATTCACCAATAATAGCTTCAGCCTCGGGCTAGGAGAAGTTAGCACAATGGGTAACTTGAGTCGGAGACTCAAGTCTCGTGTTAGAGAACACGGAAACTCAGAGAGTTTAACAGGGAGAGATGACCTGAAATTACCCTTTGTCTTCTTGAGACACACAGATTTTGTATTCAGTTCAGGTAATCGTTTAAGGTTGAGAGGGCATGTCTTTATATAGAGGAGGACCTTTGGCATTTTGAATTTATATTCGTTAGACACATCAATCCAGACATTAGATTCATGGATTATATTGTCCAATCGCAGCCCATGCCTTAGGTCTCCTTTCTGCTCTGTCATGTGTCAGTGCTCTATACACTAACTTTATGTCAGACTCCTTTTCAGCCCAAGGAACCCAGTTTGGATAACCTCGTACTGACTTAGGGATTTACGAATATCTGAGTCTGACTGAGGCTCTTATACTGACTTTTGAAGGTCAGTATAGCTTAGCCCTCATACTGACTTCCCACGGTCAATATGGTAAATCCTCATACTGACTGTCTACAGTCAGTATGGAAAATGCCCTCATACTGATTTCTCCAGCTCAGTATGGAAATCCCTTAAAATGACTTCTTTTTAGTCAATTCGGGAAAGCCCTCATACTAAATTCTCCTGGTCAGTATGGATAGACCTTAAAATGAGTGCTTGTTAGGAATATTGTTAGATATTATAAAAACCCCTTGATTGTAATTGATTCATAGTCTTAGGATGATATATTTTGGTGCATCAAAGCTCTAGCAACTGAGTATCGAGTAAATTGTAAAAGTCCTGTATAGGAATTCATACTCGAGTTGTAATAGAATTAAAAAGAAGAAAAATTAAGGTTGTTGAAGGAGTCAGCAAACTTGATGAATTGCTGAAGATTGCAAAAAGAAGAAAGGGTCAGCAATGCAGAGGAACGTTACAAGAATGCTGAAAGAATAATTCCAGCAGAATCCGAAGGTCTTAGCTCAAACTGCTGAGAATCCACCCGCGTGCTAGAAACCAACAAACAACAATTAGCAATTAGGAGAAGATACAAAGTCCAAGTTCAGACGGATCACAAATCACAAGGAAACCCGATGAATCAGAAGATAGAATAATCATGATATACAAAGAAGGGTTCAGACCTACGAAGGATCTGTTAAGACAAAGACGACAACAGATAGACGATATGCCGATCACAGACGAGGATACATGAAGAGTCTCTATCCGCTGCAGAAAAAAGGAAGAACGAAGATAGGCTAGTAATGCCTTTGAGTTTAACGGAGAGGATTCAAACAGTCGTTTGAATCCTCACCTATAAATAGGTGTCATCCTTAATTGATTCAGAGGTTCGCTAAATTCTACACTCAGAGATAACAAAAAGAGATCAAATACATTCTCTATAATACACGAACACATCCGAGCTAAGTTCTTGACTGAAGCTTTTCATAAGCTTTCATTTCTAAAGCTCCAGACCTGTGAAGTTAAGCTTCCAAGGTTATTTTGGGATTCTTTCTACTTTGGAAAGAATCTAGCTGTCACAATTGTCGTGCAAATGTGATTTTTACGGGCAACGTCAACACAAGGATAGGATCCGGGAAGAACTATAAAACTCCCAACAGTCGATGTCCAAAGAGAAGGGACGTTTGTCCTCACTCTACAGAGTGACACCGGTTGAAGATTGGTTCGAGGTGCTTGAAGGTTGTTGCTGACCAGACGGAGGAGCTGCTCAACGTTAGAGATCAGGCTTGACCTTGTACTCATTCTTCTAGTGAATTTTCAGTCAGGGGACTGAAGAGTGGACGTAAAACAATTGTTCGAACCACTATAAAATCATTGTGTCCTTTACTACTTAATATTGTTATATTCTGCGCATACATATTTGAAACTCAACACATCAAATGTTGTAGTATAAACTGCAATATTGGATTAATGAATATTCGAGCTAAAACATATCTGATAAACACTTGCTAAGTCGAGACCTTAGCAAGATAAGTGCAAGATTAATTTAATACTTTCGCTGTATACAAAACACTCTGATCGAGGACCAAAACTGCTCCGACACAGTTTTCGGTCAAGGCTAGGCGTGATGATAGTCAGTTCTCAAACATTCTCCATTGCTTGATCTTCAGCCTAAGTTCTATTACAACTCGATCGATCCTATACAAGGATTACAGTTTAGAACTCTAGAAACTGGGAAAACTGACTAAGATGGCTTACATTCTTTGACCCACCAAAACATCAAAAGTAAGGAAGGATTTCTCTAACAAAAATCCTAACAATCTCCAAGAAACAAAACTCGTTGAAAATTGATTTCCTGAAACAACAAATTGATAAACTATGTCCAATACATGGGATGATTTCGCCATACTTTTTCCTTGGGTTCAACAACCTCTGGATTTTATAAATTTATTTGCATCGGTGTTGTTACATTAGTCTGATACTTTCTAGCAATCACAAGTCTTTAATGATTTCTAGTATATTAAATAACTTTGTTTACCAATTCACCTATCACAATGCTTTTAGTATACAATCTCGACACTTTCAGTTATTAAATTTCCACCAGTAGTTGAGTATATTTGTAACTTGGACCAATGCCTGCTCGACTTAAGTTTTATTAACTGACAGCTAACACATCAAAAGCAGCAAAGAACTAAACTCTGAACTTACTCATTTCATTCATTTTATCTACGTTGCTTCCACACTTGTGTTAATTCTGATCTGAGACCAACAATTATATATACATATTTCGTATGTGATATTGTGGGTTTATTCTACAATTTCAATCTAATTGATGAAATAAAATTGTTATCTATATATATAAAATATATTAGCACATTTATAAATATATGTTTAAATTAAACCTTGTTTTCAATCTTATAATGTGTAGTTGTTTTTTATAATATGCTTAAAATATATTGTACTTAATTATTATATATATTGTTTGTATAAAAATTATGCTTATTTTTTCATCTCAACCTTGATGATTTGATGTAATCAATCGAAGGGTTTACATTCCTTTTTATCTGGCATAGACTTTGTTTTTGTATCTAATCTCAACAATATATATTTTTTTGTGCTCAAAATAAATCTTTGCTTAATATAAATTAATTTTAACCTTTAGATTGATCAACTCAATGGTTAAGATAAAAAATATGAATTATTAAAAAAAATATGAAAAAAATTTCCGAACATAATTGAAAACACAATATATTTTTTATGTCTATAATGTTTATAACAAAAAAGTATAAGACTATGAACAAGTTTTAATTTTGATCATTAATAAGAATTAAATGAAATGTGTATGATTCGTTTTAGTTTATAGAAAGTAAAATTTAACATGAAATTCCCTCTATATAATCATATATGTTATTTACAAGTTTTTTTTATTCTTTCATTCTGCAGTATGTGACATTAGTTTATAGAGAATTCTTAATTTTCCAATACCTCTTATAGAAGTCTTAAATCTAGAGATTTAAAATCTTTTGGATTGTGGGTTAAAAGATTTATTCAATGTTGTGACCTTGAAATGAGCAAGCCCATTATGGAATCCATCAAAGAAGAAAATTCAAGAAAGAGGCCCAAAATGCAGTAAATGCAGCTCGATTGAAGAGATGCGGCCGTTTGAACTGCTGTCTCAATTGAAGAGTTGTAGCTTTTCACTAAGGGTTGCATTTTTATGTTTAGCCCCTATAAATTGGGCCTCATTTATTGTAAAATATTACATTCAGTTCAGTAATAAATATTCGAAGCAATTATGTTCTACCAGCAAATAAAGTAACGAGTATTATCTTATTTATCTTTTATAATTCTCGTTCTATTATTATTAAGTATTTTTATTAAAAAAGAACCACCGAAAAAAATCGAGCATCAATAATTGACACTAGAAGGAGGGCCCAATAAGAAAGAAAAAATAAAACATGGAACATAGTAATAACAGCCAGCCAATCGGACACGGAGTATTCCGAAGCCAGGCAGAGTTCAAAGCCAAACTCGAAAGACGAGTGGTAGAATTCTGAAACCTACAAAAAGATAATTGAAGGGTTACTCAGGAAGCTGATGCTCTTCGGAAACAGTTGGCCTTAAATCAAAACGAGGGCCAAGGTGAGACTCTGATAAGGAGTCGCACCCCGCTACCCAACTCGAGTATAGAAGAAGCCTCCCGCAGTCGGACCGACGAACCTTGTAGTAGTTGGGCTCCAACTGACACAAGTGATTCAGGAGAAAAGATTAAGCTGCTCGAGAAACAACTCGAATAAATGCAAAAGTTGATGTCCCTGATCCCCAGGACTCTAACCTCTCCGAAGAACATACCTTTAGAGAGTTATACCAAATCGCCCTTCGCTTAAAAGATATCAGCAATACAGTTACTGTCTCGGTTCATGATGCCTACTATAAAGTCATACGATGGCAAGTTGGATCCCGATAAATTCATCACTCTCTATAAAATAATGATGTAGACTGTGGTGATTCCTGATCACCAACGTGAGGCCTGCATGTGTAAAAGTTTTGGGGCATGCATGAACGTGCCAGCCATGCAATAGTTTATGCACCTTCCCACCAACTCAATCTCTTTGTTCTCCGAATTGCACCGGTCATTTACTCAACATTTCTCAAGCAACCGGAGAGCACCCAAAAGATCGGACAACCTCTACTCAATCATCCAAAAGGGACTTCCTAAAATGATTCGATTTAGTTAAAGTCAAAATTTCGAACTGCCTCGAGGAAACGACAATATTTCGAAGAAGAAAACTTTAGCTGAAGGAATAAGTCAATGCTAGACCCGAAGCACAAATTCAGCAAGAGGTCGAAGAAGAAAACTTTGGCTGAAGGAATAAGTCAAACGTCCAGTCAAGTCACACGCTGGCCAATACCTGATACCAAACATATCCTTTCAGGAAAAAATCCACAAAACAAGGGATGAAGGTGGTGTCGAATGCATCTCGAAATGATCCAAAAATACCTCTGCGAACTGCGATCCGAGAGATGCATAAAATCAGTAACAATGTCCATTGGCCAAGGAAGATGTTACCAAAACCCGAACACAGGGACATGTCTTTATACTGCGAATTTCATCAAGATCATGGTCATCAAACCGATGACTGCCGAGACTTAAAAAAGTAGTCGATTGACTTCTGGCTGAAGGGCTGCAGACATGTCCGAAAGCACTCAATAGGGGGAAAGTTTGGACAAGAAACAAATAGAACGGTGAAGGGACTTAAAAAAACCTTGCGCCAGCTACAGGAGCAAACAAAAAGCCTCTTCTTGAGGAGCCTCGGCAGCCGCACGTCTAAAGGGTCATTAAAGTCCTCACTGGGGGCTTTTCGATGACTGAATCGTCTCAAAATGCCACAAAAAGGCATGACCGGAAAATAAGGAATCAACCAATTCATCAAATCAAAAGCTTCTCCACTCAAGATCTTCTTCGGAGCAAAAGATGAGAATGAGCACGTCACCTGCACGATGATGCACTCATTATAACACTAATGATTGCGAACTGCCAAGTCAAGTGTATACTCGTTGACAGTGGTGCTTTGTTCAACGTTATATTCCTCAAAACTCTTCGAGGAATGGGAATCTCGGAGAAATAAATAGTTGATAACCCAATCACCTTAGTTGGGCTCAATGGAGAGAGGCTTAACTCCCTCGGGGAGATAACACCACCAGTATTTGCTGAGGGGTTGAACTTGCCGACCCAATTCCAAGTGGTTGACGCCCCTTCGGCCTACAACGTCCTAATCGGACGACCTTGGATCCATGCAATGAAAGTCGTCCCCTCATCGTACCACCAAATGATCAAGTTTTCAAATATCTGAGGAGTTCGGACTATAAAAGGCGATCAATTGGCATCAAGGAGCTGTTATGAAATTACACTTCAAGCGGTGCATATGGTCGAACCTGAACAGATTGAGTGTGGAACGAAATTACAAATAGATACAAGGGAACTTATTCGGACAACCTTCGTCAGAGAAAGGTTTCCCAAAGACCAAAAGAAGGAGCTAGGGGAGTTCCTCAGAAAATAAAGAGAAAATTTTACTTTCTCGCATGCCGATATGCCCAGAATCAATACAAAAATCATCTCACATTGGTTGCATGTCGACCTAAAATTTAAACCGGTCAAACAAAAGCGAAAAAAGTTTGCCCCAAACCGAAATGAAGCCATAGCCAAAGAAATAAAAAATCTACTTAAGGTTATCTTCATTCGGGAAATGAAATATCCCGAATGGCATGCAAATGTGGTGGTCATCAAGAAGAAGAATGGGAGGAATCGGGTATTGTGGATTATACCGATCTAAACAAAGTCTGCCCAAAGGACCCTTTCTTTTTATCTCACATCGACCGACTCATCGATGCCACGACAAGATATAATATAATGAGTTTTATGGATGTATTCTTCGGGTACAATGAAATTAAAATGTATCCACCGGACGAGGAGAAAACTGCATTCATGACCAATCAAGGGATATATTGCTACAAAGTAATGTCATTCGGCTTAAAAATATTGGTTCGACTTACCAAAGGCTCATGAACCGTATATTCGAACAGCAAATTGGCTGAACGATGGAAGTCAATATCGACGACATTTTGGTAAAATCCAAAAGCTTCAAAGAGATTTAGAACACCTTGCCAAAGTATTCGAAACCCTCAAAGCATTCAACATGTGACTTAACCCAGCAAAATGCACATTCGGCGTGACATCCAGAAAATTTCTTGGATACATTGTCAGCCTAAGAGGAATTGAAGCTGATCCAAACCAGATCGAAGCCATTCAGAACATCCAACCAACTAAAAACATAAAGGATGTACAACGGATGATCGGGAAATTGGTGGCCCTAAATTGATTCATCGCACGATATTCTGACAGAACGAACCACTTTTTCTCTCTACTAAAAATGATAAAGAAATTTGAATGGATGGAAAGGTGCGATGAAGCTCTTCGGCTTTTGAAATAGTATCTAACAACTCCTCCGGTGATGGAAAAAACTAAGGCAAACGATGTGTAACTATTATACATAGCGGTATCAAACCAACCCATAAGCACCGTATTAGTACGGGAAGAAATGGGAGCTCAACACCCGATTAATTATGTCAACAAAATGTTATGGGATGCAAGACTCGATACCCAGCACTTGAAAAGCTAGTGTTGGCACTTGTAATGGCTTCTCGAAAGTTAAAACCTTATTTCGATTACCATAAGATAAAATTTGTCTCGTCATTCCCAGTTCGACATGTACTTTCAAAACCAGACCTTTCTGGCTGAATGATGAAGTGGGCAGTTGAGCTCGGGGGCTATGGATCGCAATATGAACCTCGAACTACAATCAAGTCACAAATTTTGGTCGACTTCATTATTGACTATACCCTTAAGTTGCACCTACAAGCGGAAATCGAACTGGGGGTTAGCTCGAACAACATAGAATTATGGACCCTTGCCACCGACGGATCCAGTAACT
The DNA here is from genome assembly GCA_026898455.1 of Plectranthus barbatus. Classification (NCBI taxonomy): domain Eukaryota; kingdom Viridiplantae; phylum Streptophyta; class Magnoliopsida; order Lamiales; family Lamiaceae; genus Plectranthus; species Plectranthus barbatus. The sequence goes on from JAPKLW010000002.1 coordinate 805,401, forward strand.
CTAGGGGGAGTGGAGCTGGGATACTACTTTTATCACCCAAAATATGGGTCATTGAACGAGCATTCCATTTCGAATTCCGAGCCACTAACAATGTAGCCAAATATGAGGCATTGATCGCCAAACTATAGTTAGCATTGGAACTGAAAGTAAAAAAATTAAAAATAAAATCCAATTCATAACTCATCGTCAGTCAAGTTCGAGGAGAATTCCAGGCAAGAGATGCCCAAAAGCTAGCATACCATAAATTAGCCAAAGAACTTGAGTCTCGGTTTGAATAAGTGGAAGTAACACATGTCCCCCAGGAAGAGAATTCACATGTTGATCCATGCAAACTTGGCAGCCATTGCTTGTTCGTGAGGAACCTGAACTATACCATTCACCGTAGCACTATGGCCAGCAACAAGGGATCGCAATATCGAACCGATGGAGATCTGCCCGGTAGACAATTCTCAAGATTCATGGATGAGTCCAATCATCAAATATTTATCAGATGGATTTCTACCACAACAAAAAGCCAAAGCAATCCAGCTCACTCAAAGGGCTGCTCGGTTCACCTTATTGGATGGTCAACTTTATAAAAGGTTGTTTGAAGGACCATTACTAAACTGTGTTTCCGAAGAGGATAGCCCTTCGGTCTTATCTGAAATCCATTCAGGGAGCTGTAGAAATTATTCAGGCTCTAGAAGCCTAACCTACAAGACCATCTCGGCCGGATTCTACTGGCCAACAATGAAGAAAGACGTAATAGAAGTAGTTCGGAAGTGCGATAGTTGTCAAAAGTTTGCAGTGCTAACACATCAGCACGCCGAACCGCTTCATGCAAACACCCTCCTTAACCATTCTGCAGATGGGGAATCAATATTGTGGGTAAACTACCCAGATCTAAAGGTTAGAAAGAATATATGGTAGTCGTTACAGACTCATTTACTAAGTGGGTCGAAACCGAACCATTGTCAAAAATACGAGACACTAAGATGATCAATTTTCTTTTGGAAAAACATAGTCTCTCGATTTGTACTACCTAGGGAAATTATAACAAACAACAGTCATCAATTTTCTAGTAAGACATTCAAAGATTATTGCATAATGATCGGGGCTCGGCAATGTTCTCTACACCTTGATATCCCGAAGCCAATTGGTTAGCAGAATCAACCAATAAAACAATCATCAACACACTCAAAAAAAAACTAATTGTTTGCAAGTAAGCTTGGGTCGAAGAGCTTCCTGCAGTACTATAGGCCTACCGAATGACTTCTTAGACTACTACGGGCGAGACCCCTTTCTTGCTTGCATACGGGGTCAATGTCGTATCGCCCATTGAAGTCATCCAAGAAATTCCAAGAGTTTAATTCTTAAATGAAAAACAAAATCAAGAAAAGTTGTTCAATTCACTGGAACTCCTCGACGAACGGAGGATGGAAGCTTTTGGCCGAATAAATCGAATACAGAGGAAAAATTGATAAATTCTACAATAATTCAGTTCAGCACAGGTCCCTTTGAATAGGAGATTAAGTTCTTCGGCAAATATTCCAGAATACAAAAGAAATCAATGCCGGAAAACTAGCTCCTAATTGGGAAGGACCATTGATAAGTTCATTATTTCACTCACTTATCTATATTATTTTCTACTATTTTATGTAATTTTCATGATTTTATATATATATTCCATGCATGAGTCTATTGTATTTGGTGTTACGCTTGTCAAGGTGTGTTTTTGCAGGTTTTAGGCTTAAATTCACCGGAGAACCGTTCTGAAAGCAGTGACGTGCAAGAGTAGCAGTGAAGGAATCCTCCATACAAGGAATTCGGGCTATTTGCACATGGAAATGGATAGAGATTCGAGTTATCTTTCCAACGCAACTGGAATCGGGTCAATCGGAGTTCGGGAGTAAGAGTTATGACCAAAACCGTGAGACCGCGCAGATCGACTTCGACCGAGGCGAGATTGACCTCGATCGATGTGAAGGCACGTGCGTCGATCAACGTCGAGCCATATCGATCAAAGTGCGGGAAAATATGGCGAAATTTGAATCAAATCGGATCTTTAGCCCTAGATTTGATAGGATACACACCCACTCCTATAAATAGCTAGAAAATTCGAGTTTTATTCACCTTTTATCATCCCTTTTCATATATTACTCAGCCTTGGACCTTTGAAGCATTCATCATACTTTATTTTCCAGCACGAACTTTTATTTTTGCAATTTATTTTTATGCACTTTAATAATATGTTTTGATTTAGTTTTCTATCTGCGATGAGTGGCTAGAAACCCTAGCGGGTTCTAGGGCAACGAATATCAATCTATGATGCATGTTTAATTGATTAAAAATAATTGATTGGTTTGACTTCCTGTTTGAATTATTAGGATTTAGAATTAATTAGATCGAAAGATAGAACTAATTCTAGATTTATAGTTGTTAATTGAAGGACTGAAAAGAGAAAATTAATGACAGGAAAAGGAATTCGAATATAATTAACAAATTGTCCTATGAAGAGTTATAGTATATTATGATTTCCCACCAATGCAAGTTAATTATTTGATATGTATTTTGATTGATAGTTCGCCCTAGAATCTGTGTCCCTTTAATTTGATTTCCTAAAACCCTATAAATTTCCATTTTTGTTATCTTTACTTTACTTTACAAAACCCCCGATTTCTGTTGACTCAAACAATAGGTCTTAGGATTATAGCTAGTACATAAAATAATTTTGTTACACAATTCCTCTGAGTTCGACAACCTTAGGGTACTCTTATAAATTTATTTGTCACTGTTCTGCAATTTATCTATAAATTTTACAGTGACCAACCATATATATAATTGACGCTGTAGCTGACAATGGAGCTTATCGACTAAAAACTCATGAAGGAAAATATATTCCTAACGCAGTGAACATCAAATATTTAAAGAAATACTATTTTTAGTATAGTTCGAGTCCCAACGAGCATTAGTTCGAATGTGTGTTGTAAAGTGGTTTGAATAAAAAAAGTCATGTATAGCTAATCGAGTCGATTCAAACTATTGTGGATTAAAAATTAAATCAAGTTTTTAGTCGATTTGGATCAAAAATAATCTCTTCGAATGAATTCAACTTAATCAAAATTTCAAAAGAATGAAACGAGAAACATCTATTCACGTCTGGAAAATAAAATGTACGTATAGTAAAAGAAATGAAAAATGTTTTGTACTTGGAAGAAAAATAAAGTTACAAAAGATCAATTGGCAAAATTCTCGGAGGATTCAATGATTAGGGTCCGGCCGGTTAGAGTTCAGCTGGTCGGGGTTTTCTTGCATTTTCTGGGCCTGATCGTCTTTTTCAAGATTTTCCTCCATTTGCTTCAAAAAGGCCTCATCAGCATTTTCCTAATTTGCTTCTTCCTCGTCTTCGCCACCAGAGGATCCATCTTTCGAAGCAGGAGGAATCGAATAGATAAATCCAAGATCGAGCTCCGAATGCTTCTCCCTTACGGAAGCCTTCACCTTTCCTCGAATAAGCTCTTCCATCATGTTAAAGGTCAGAGCACCAAAGAGAGTTGCGAGCAATTCAACAATGTTCAAACCTTCACCAGTCGACTGAACCCTATCCATTGCAGCTCTCACCTCCTCAGCTTCGGCTCTAAGTTTGGCCTCAGATTCAACATGCCTCTGGACCTCGTGCTAGAGCTCCTCTGAGAGCTTGTCGGTAGTAATTTTTTAATTTATAAGATTAGTAATAATTAAATTTGAATAAAAAATAAATTTTAATCAAAAATTTATAACGTAAGATTTTAATTTATATTAAAATAAATTTTATATAATTATGTAATTGAAATTATAATTTAACTAAATAATTTAAAATTTACGCATAACTTAATATTTTGAATACGTAAACTCATTAAAAATGTAATAATCTTAATTAATTGCGTGTATTTGTTTAAATTACATAATTAAATTTTTAATTCAAATTGTGTTTTAACTTAATTACACATTTTGAATCGTATTACCTTTAAACAAATTAATTTTTAATATAGTAATATAATCTTCAATCATATTTTAAATGTGATTATATTTAAATTTTCATTAATATTTATTAATTATATACAAATATTTATATAATTCAATTACTTAAATATAAAAAGTCAATATTCAATTGCTATTTAATTGCCACATTAAGAATTTTTTTTAAGATGGGTAAATATAATAATAGTCTTAACAAAAAATGTAATAAAATCTTAATGGTGTTAAGTTGGTGGGGATCAAATTACTTAATAGAACATAATGTAGGATATAATTTCTTAAATTTGGAGATATGAAATATATTTTCATAAATTTTAAAAGTTTTAGATATTATGTAACCGAAAGCAAATTGATAGCTTATAAAAGTCATTAATAATGAACTAGTGGAGTTTATTAAATTTTGTTAAAACATCATCAAAAATATTATTATTGTCGAATTCTACGATAATATATTAAATTATAACTATTTATAATTTTTTGTGACAAATTTGGTTACTATCACTATAAAGTTATTTTAGTAACAAAAAAAATTATTGTCATTGGCTTTAATGACGGTAAATACTAACAACATATGAAAATTGTCACAAATTAAAAAAAATGTGATCAAAAAAATTAATTGTACCTAAAATACTATTTTTAGTTACAAAAAAATTATTTTCACTAACATTAGTGATAATAAATATCGACAACTTATGAAATTGTCACAAATCATATTTTTTGTGATGATAAAATTTATTGTTGCAGTAGATATATGTATAGTCACAAAAATATTATTGTCACTAACTTTAGTCACAATAAATATACGCAGCTAATAAAATTGTCACAAATCTTATTTTTTGTGACCAAAGAATTTATTGTTGCTATACATATATGTTTAGCCACAAAAATATCATTATCACTAGCTTTAGTGACAATAAATGTCCGCGACTAATAAAATTGTCACAAATTGTATTTTTAGTGACAAAATGCATAGTTGTTACTATAAATGTATTTTTAGCCACAAGAATTTAAATGTCACTGACATTATTGTCACTAGACATAGTTTTTTTTGTAGTGTGCGGTCCCTCATCTAGGATAGCTCTTCGACTGCCGACTGTCGGTCCCTCCTGCTCGACCAAGTCCTGCGAACTTTTCAAGTCCGCAGTGGCAACCGACAGCTCGGACACTGCGTAATTCCTCTCTCGTAGCAGCTTAGCTCATTCCTTCTCCGCTAGCACGAGATCTATTCACTCATCTTGGAGACCGCAGAAGCATGTGTCGTAATCGTTGGTCATACCATTGAAACCTTGTCAAAAGGATAACTTATGTAAGGAAAAACATGTACAGAAGAGGAAGGGAACAAACTGAAAGGGTCGAACTAAAAGCATAAATGACTCACCATGAGCATCATTTGAGCATTATCGAAGAAGGATTACCGAGCAGGAGCCTTTGTCGGCCAGGGAGGACCTCGGAATAGCATCTCTGCAAATGCATGGAAGGTGGCGATGGATTTATTTATCCTCAGATGTTCGGTCACAACCTCCTTCTCGCCAAGTTTAATCTCCTTTCCCGAATGCCAGTTAGGCTTCGAACCTGGATCCTCGGCATCCTCTCCCTCCAGATCAAAGATCTCCCGCTTTTGGGGACCATCGTCCTTCTTCTTCCTACATTGGAGAGGGGTGTGATCCTCAGTCTCTTCTTCGGACAACTCAGGGGTTCGGTCCCTTTTCTTGGTCGAGGGATTCAAGGTATTAGTCGGCTTTGAGGGGCCCTCAGTTGTTCTCTCCTTCGGCTTGGTTTGATTTAGCCTTTTATCCGTTGGAACGGTCTTCTTCTTGCTCTTCTTTGTCTTATTTTTGTTGCTCTTGCTGAAATTTCAAGAGCTCCTCGGGCTAAGCTTCTCCATGGGATCATAAATTTTGTGGATGCTTGTCGAACGACCACGGAGAAGGCTATCAAAGTCTCGAACTGGATGGTTATAAGCTTTTTGAATCCTGTCTACCTCGTAGTCCGAGAGGATTGATCTCTTTTGCCCTGCAAGAATAAAAAGTCAGCTGTGAGAATGCAAAAAGTATGTGGAAGGAAGTAAGACATACGATTAGGAGTTCGGATAACTCCACTCAAATAGGAGTAGACAATCTGGGACCTGAATAAAGAAAAACTCCTGGATCCACTTCTTCAAATTCATTTTGGTGCCCATGACGATGGGCTTCGAATTTTTGGAATGTTTGGAAAAATAATAGTAGTCTTGGTTTCCTTTCTGGACCAAATTATATAGTTCAATCCACTCTCTCATGGAAGGCTCTTCTAGCCCAGCATCCTTAAAAAATGCGATAGGTGCCAATCATATGACACCAGGCTATAGGGGAGAGTTGGATTGGAGCTAAATTATATAATTCAAGAATTTTTACAAAAATGGATGAAGGGGAAGACAAATGCCAAACTCAAAAACCCTAGCCAAAAAGACCATAAACCCATATGGAGGTTGATGCGGGCATTGGTCCTCGTCCGTAGCTATAGGGTTCAATCTATCGGATAGACCGTATTGCTTAAAATTGTGTCAAGTTTTACCTCATCCAAATCTGAGGCAATTTCCTTAAGAGCACCCCTCACATTATGGTTATATAAAGGAGGAAAGATATCGGGGGCTAGACCCAATAAAACCTCTATATCGAAAGATAGGTTTGGTGCTTCGAGATGAGCAGCATTGATAAGTTCATTATTTCACTCACTTATCTCTATTATTTCCTACTATTACGAGTCTATTATAAGTGTTGTTATGCTTGTCATGGTGCGTTTTTGCAAGATTAAGGCTAAATTCACTAGAAAACCATTCCGAAAGCAGTGACGTGCAAGAGTAGCAATGAAGAGTTTCTCCACACAGGGAATTCGGGCTATTGGCACATGGAAATGGATAGATCTTCAAGTTAGCTTTCCAACGCAACTAGAATCGGGTCAGTCGGAGTTTGAGAGTGAAAGTTATGGCCAAAACCGTGAGACCGTGCAGACGGCGAGATCGACCTCAACCGACGGGTGGAAACACGAACGTCGACCGACGCACAGCCACATCGGTCGAGGTGCTGTGAATTTGGCGGATTTCTGAGTTAAATCCGAATCAAATTATATCTTTAGCCCTAGACTTGATAGGATACACATATACACATATAAATAAGCCTCAAATTCGAGTTTTATTCATCTATCATCACCTATTATCACCATATATCATCCTGAATCATATTTTACAACTCTTGAACTTTCAGCAATCTTTATTTTTCAAGCAAGAACCTTTATTTCCTTGTAAGTTATTTTTATGCACTTTAATAATATGTTTTGTTTTGGTTTTCTATCTGCGATGAGTGGCTAGAAACCCTAGCGGGTTCTAGGGCAACCAATATCAATATGTGATGCATGTTTAATTGATTGACATTGAATTGCTTGGTTTTGAATTCCTATTTGAATTGTTAAGATTTAGAATTAATCAGATCGAAAGATAGAATTAATTCTAGGTTTACACTTATTGATTGAATGACTGAAAAGTAAAAATTGATAATAGGAAAAGGATTTCAAATACAATTAACAATCTGTCCTAGGGGAAGATAATAATTGTAGGATTTAATCTGAGGAGGTTGATTAGTATTGTGTTATTGAGGCCGACAAAGCATATACATTCACATGCTAGTAATCTAGGCTATAATTGTCTGATCAAGAAGTTATAGTACATTAAGAATTCCCACCAAAGCAAGTTAATTGATTGTGTGTATTTTGATTGATAGTTCGCCCGAGGATCTGTCTCTTTAAATCTGCTTTCAAAATCTTTAAATTTCTGTTTTGTTTCTTTAAATTCCAAAACTCAAAACCCCTGTTTTCTGATAACTAAAACAATAGATTTTAGGATCATGGCTAGTACATGAAGTAATTTCGTTACACAATTCCTCTGGGTTCGACAACCTTAGGGTACTCTTATAAATTTATTTGTCGTTGTATCTGCAATTAGTCTGAAGAGTTTTACAGCGATCAAGCATGCGAAGAAGTTTGGGGGTCCTCCCGACCGTCGCTACTACTGTTCGACCTAGAATCACTACTACTTGGTCCAGAGTCGCTGCTAACCCTAGAATCATTACTACTCGAACCACTCATGCTGAAAGGAAAATGGTGCAAATAAAAGAAGTACTAACTCTTGCTATAAGTGTTCGAAGAAGTTTGGTAATTCTTTGCTGAAGAGCTTTCCGAAGCGTAAAGACAAAATAAAAAATATGAAAATGAGAAATTCGGGGTATTTATAGAAAAATATGACTCGATCCCCGTGCACGCTCTTTGGTCATTGCCAATCAGGAAGCAACACGTGTTATGACTCTTCAAATTCAAAATTTGAAAAGCCCGCCTGTCAAATTTCATTCGTTTTCCAGGCAGCGAATGAGTTCGGATTGAAAAGTGGTTCGAATTGAAAGTCATTCGGTAAGTAAAAAAAACACTCTCAAGGCAGTAAAACCCTTGGCCGAGTTAGCTAACATCTTCCAAAGAGCTTAAGATACCAAAGTCAAAAGTGCTTCGATCCGCACAGCTCTTCCATGATTCTGTTAAACCAAACAAAAGGTCAAGTAAACAGTATCTCGGCACCGAATGCCGAAGGGCTCAGCTTCGCTCTCCGTCTGACTTGTAAAAATTACATGTCTCATTTCAAATCTTGCAAAGAACATTCTTTGCAGATGAGTCGGACTTAGCCAGTCACGAACTCGGGGATAATCATAAGACAAATCTCGCGGATGATCTCCTGGTGTTTTCCTAACATTGAAAGATGGGTGATTCGTAAGACGAACCTCATGGATATACCCTAACTAAAAATATTCCTGAAATTCGTAGAGCACGGCTCACGATACAAAAATCTTTTACTTCCTGAAAATTTTCGAACTACAGTTCGGGGTAAGGGGATATCTTTTCTTCTTTGATTTTTGGAGGAAAAAGAATGGCTAAGCCAAGAATCGACCGTTTCGGCTTTGCCGAACCCCAAATCGGTTCGAACAAAGTCGGGGGTATTGTTGTGACCCTGAAATGAGCAAGCTCATTTCCGAGTCCATCAAAGAAAAAAGTTCAAGGAAGAGGCCCAAAATGCAAAATGAATGCTTTGACCGAACCACTTCCTGACCGAAGCACACCATTCGAACGAAGTTTTGAACCAGATTCAAAGAGCTTGAAAAGGTGTAGTAAATGCATCTCGATTGAAGAAATGCGACCATTCGAACCGTTGTCTTAGCAAAAGAGTTGTAGCTTTTCACTAAGGGTTGCATTTATTATGTTTAGCCTCTATAAATAGGGCTTCATTTATTGCAAAATACTACATTCAATTCAGCAATAAATATTCGAAGCAATTAAGTTCTACCAGCAAACAAAGTAATAAGTATTACTCCACTTTCGTAATTTTCATTTTACTTTTATTAAGTATTCTTATTAAAAAAAAAATCACCGAAAAATCGAGCATCAACATTCAAAATTTAGAAACTATACTTTGAATTGTATATCAACAACTAAATTATATTTTGAATTCTAAATTAACAGTACTTGATCCATTTTGAATTAACTAAGAGGACAAAGCAGTACTTTGAATGAAAATGTGTTAATTAGTTGCTAAATAACAAAATTTAGGCACAAATCACAATTGAAATATGGTTGCTTCACATATCCACATAAGTAATTATATCGGCAGTTGCCATACTGTAGCTTCAAAATAGAGTTTTTTTTAGTGGGATAATTCGGTATTTTATCCCAACAATTTATTTTGAAAGAATTTTATTCCAAATTTTCTTTATCAAGATGTTTCATTCTAACTTTTTGTTCTCTCTAGAAAATTCATCCTAGATAGTTGACGTCGTTAATTGTTGTTGAGTCACTTATTTTCTTCCTTGTAGAAGAAAATGTTACTCATAAAAAAATTACCGATGTCAGCTAATTGGGATGAGAAAGGTAGGTTCAAATCTCCTTTAAAGAAAAAATTATTTAGAATAAAATTTTGTAAAACTAAATCTTTTGAGATAACATAATTAATTTTTCCTTTTTAAGTAGGGATAGTAAGAGCGATATATTTTTTATTTGGAGGTTTTTGTACATAAATGTTTATTATTGACAATACTAGAAAGATAACAAAAAAATTCTTAGTTAAAATATTGCCTAAGGAGCTAGTAGATGTAGATCCATAAACCTATGACTAAATTAAAGTAGTGTTGGGAAATTTGGCTAAGTTTCCCTTCCCCAGTAGCTAATTGTAT
>JAPKLW010000002.1:830635-868191 GCA_026898455.1 Plectranthus barbatus
TAAAAATCTTCCCCCTCAAACTGGGAGAGATATTGCTCGATTAAATTATGAAGTAAAGCTCTGAGCCAGGTTAGAATCAACAAAATATCAGAATGAGTGCTGGTGCTGATTACACTGAATGTGTAAGTTCAGCTGGTAAGTAAAAAGTTGACATTAGTTGGACAATGAGAAATTGTCGTCAACCCGTCAGTAATCAATCCATTAATGATGTTACAATTACAAGTACAGGATTAAAAACTGACTAGTCTAACTGATACAAAAATTACTTACACAAAAAATGAAGAGTACAAGACTTATGGCTGAGATGAGGATCCAGGTGATTGATTGCGATTTGCTAAATTCCTCAAGATCTCTGTAAGAGCCGCCATATCTTGTTCCCTCTTCAAGCGCTCCTCAGCAGCAATGCGACGCTCTTCCGCAGCAAGCCGAGCCCTCTCCTCATCAGCGACTGCTCGCGCCCTTTCCCCCTCTTGGATCCGCGCCAAAAAGGAGTTCACCCCAGAGGTGAAAGCCTCCATTTGTTGCGCCATCTCTGCTCGGTAGGAAGAAAAGCGCTGGTCCATCCTGGCATCAATGAGAGCAACCAGTTGCGCAGGCGGATGGACCTCGGAGAGAGGCTCTGCTGACAGGGCCATCGAAGTGGGGGGCTCAACAGATGAGGCTTCAGCCATCACTATATCAGCGCCAGATGCCCCATCCACAACTTGCTCTGCAGCGGCTGCTGGTGCTGCTGCTGCTGCTGACGCTGACTCCTCAGCTGATTCCTCCACCAGCACCTCAGCTGATGCTGGTGGGACTTCTGCAAAGTCCGCCTCCACCCAGTCAACGGGCTCCAGCTCCACAACATTCGGAGCACCAGCGACTGCAGGGACCAGCCATCTGCTGCGAGAGGGATCCTCCTCCACCACATGATCAATTAGCAACTCAGTGGCTGCCATATCGAACAGACGGGCAAAGTAGAGGAGGAGCGGTGGGAGGGCAATCAGTATTTGGATCCTTCGGAGAGCGTAGACCACCTGAAAGCCCCGGCTGGTGCGGTGGAACTGGAGAAAGGGCACTTGGACACGCCTTGGCTTCGGGAGTCCTGAGCTGCCAGTCCTTAGGCGATAATCAAGAATCTTCTGCACTCGCCGCCGGACACGCCTAAGGGACAAGGGCTCTGGCTCGTCAGTTAATGTATCCATGAATTCATTCGCCCAGGCCTCTTCATTCCTCCAGTATTGCAGCCCCAGCCTAGCGTACAGAACTGAGCGCTTCTCCACCGTGAGATACCGCTCCACACGGTCAAAGATCCTCCATCTCCGCAGCTCACAGTACAGAGTCGGGTTGACAAACCACAGATACCGGAAGTCATTAAACAAGTCGAAATCAACGGCATCCTCGACCTCCACCGTGATATTTTCTGCGTACTCATACAGAGTACGGTTGTAGAACTCCATCGGCCTGAGGGGCAGGCACCAGTCCTGGATGCGGGAAGCTAAGACCGACTGGTGGGGGAGCCCACGGAGGGGAATGATGTTGAGAATGCTGTAGTCAGGCACTTGAGAGGTGTCGAAGGCCTCTTCTCCGCGTAACTCCCACCGATGGGGTCCATTGACCATCTCCTCATATTCATCAGCGTCGACCACGTTGTAATTGAGGACGCTGACGGTTATGTCACGTCGTGGTCGTGAATCAGCACGTCGAGGCTGTGCTGGTGAGGATGTCGCTGGTCGTCCAGAAGTTGAGGCTCCTTGGGACTGTTGACGACCGAGCTGAGCCTTCCCTTCCTTTGCAAAATCTGGGAACAGGTTCCTTGGCTCCATCCTCTGGATTGTGGAGTGCTGGACAACTGGTGGCTCCTCTTCTTCAGAATCATCAGAGATAACAATGGGAGCCTTTCCAGCCGTCCTTGCACCAGTCTCCACATCCATCTCTTCTTCCTTCTCTTCCTTCTCCTCCGCCAGTTTTTCCGGGGTGGTCGCCCGCTCATCAACTCCTCCGCTGGCAACCCCTTGTACTGCCAGCGGGCCTTCTTCGGCAACTCCGCTTCCGCTGGCATCCCCTTGCGCAGCCAGCGGGCCCTCATCTTTAGCATCAGCACCGCTGGCATCCCCTTGCGCAGCCAGCGGGCTCCCAGCCTCTTCCTCATCCGGCTGGTAGTGCTCGACTATGGACATGATGTCCTCGTCGACTCCCATCACCAGCAGGCGCTGATATGTATCTTCTGGTAAAATCTCGCCTGGTGGTGGGGAAGCTGGTGGGCTGGCACTTGGACTTTCATCAGCCTTTCCTTTGCCCTTGCTTGCCAGCCTCAGCTGTTCAGCCAGCTCCTCCTGGCGCCTGGCTTCATGCTCAGCCTGCACCTTGGCATAGGCTTCATCGCGGGCTGCCAGCTCAGCTTCTAATTTTCGCTGGGCTGCCAAGGCCTTCAGCCTTGCCTTGGCTTGCTTCCTCCTGACAATGGAGGCACTTCTCTCCTTCTTAGCCTGCTCCATCACCAGCTGAGCTCTGGTTTGGATGCGCTTCCTCTTGCGAGTCATCCTCTCCAGCGTCTCTTCCTCAGTCAATCCAAGAATGTTCTTCTTGACTGGGATGGAGATCTTCCCAGGCTCGGGATCATATACCACAGCTGATGGTGGCTGCTGGTGCTGAGAAGTCTTGGGCTTCTTGCGGGAGGTCTTCTTGGTGACTGGCACCTGCTGAACTGGCTGAGGGCGACTGCCAGAAGCATCCACTTCCGCCTCCTCCATTTGAGTAAAAAGAGACTCAGTCTCCATCTTTCTTTTCAGCTCGGCCCTTGCCTCCTCCGTCAGTGGCTGTGCCATGACTGGCACCTGTTCCCCCTTATCCTCCTCTTCTTCCTCCGAGACGACCTCAGCTGGATCCACTGCTGACTTTCCCCTCAGCCTCCGCGGCTTGTGGTAGTCAGGGCGAGGCAGCTTGGCCTGCTCCTTGGTGGGCGGAATGAAGTCCGAACTCACCAGTTGTTCCCCCTGGTCCACTCCATCTCCAATCTCCATCTCCAGGATATGGCTGATCCGCAGCCCAAAGGATACGGAGTGAGCGAACGTCCCATCAATTGGAATGTTGGCGTTCCTGGCTACATTCTCCAGCAACCGGCCAAAGAAGAACTCGGCCCAGTTGCCCTCAATCCCATCCACCAGCGCGCACATCACCGAAAACTTGCGCAGGCTCAGCTCGGCGTAGGATCCGACTTCGCACTGCAACATCCTGACAACGATGTCGCACACCATCTGCCACCAGTCATCCATCTCCGACTTCCTCATACCAGTCCGGAAGACGGTGACTTCGTCCCTCTTCCATTGTGTCCACCTCCTTCGGAATTCCACCGTATCATCCTGATGATACGTGGCGACTTCCTCTCCTTCATTCCTCAGGCCGAAGAGATTGGCGAGGTATTCGGCGGTAACGGTGATCAGGTGGCCGAACACCGATGTAGTGAACGACCTCCTGTCGTCAGCAACCACGGCCCGAGCGTAAAACTCGGCTACCATGTGCGGATGGAAGGTCTCGGGCCTTGCCGTCAAATATTGACGAAGGCCTTCCCGGTCGATCATCTCGATCAACTCCTCCCCATAATTCTTGCGCGCCAGTTTCTCGTTCAGAATCTTTTCTTTCTGAACTTGCGCCGCCCTCATTTGCGCGTTCGAGAGCTGAGCCCTGGTCGCCGGCTTGTTCAGCTGAACCAGTCGAGCGAACGGAAGAGTATAGTCAATGTCCTCAATCTTCACAATGCCGGTGTACGTCGGCATGTGCTGCTCGGCAACTGGTAGTCTGGGCTCACCAGACGATGAAGATGTGGAAGGTGGGTTGTCTTCCGGGGGATTATCAGTTGGGGGGCGTGAAGATGAAGCCATAATCTCAGGAAACTTAAGAATTTTGAGAGAGAATGAGATAGATTAGGGCTGGAAAAAACTTGAAAGAACGTAAAGGTTTTTCCGATGAAGAGTCTCGAGTATTTATACTCGAGTCCATGCAAGATCAGACGACCAGGATCAACGCTCAGCAAGCGGGAATCGACGGTCATCAGCAGGCCCGTTTCCCTGTGCGACGTGCGCGGTCGTGCTGACGTGGGGCGCGCCGTGTAGCTGACGTGGCGCTCAGCGATTGGTGGAAACCAAAAGTCGGACTGCGCAGCCACTGTGCACATTAAATGTGGCATTAAATGCCGCATTAAATTCGGAGATCCGCATACGCCATCGGATTCGAACGATCCCGCCATTTCTGCGACAGCTGGCTTGGCTGGGCATCACCAGCATACGTCAGTCGCATACTTCCCCCTAACTGGTTGGCCTCTTCATCAGTTGGCAACTGATACCACATGCTTATAATACATTCTTCTGGCAAACTCATCAGTTAGCAACTGATACCACTTATTGAAGAGCCATTTCTCCACTTGATGATAATTTCTTCAGTTAGCAGCTGATACCACCTTGTAGATATACATCATCAGTTAGCAACTGAGACCACTTGAGAAATCAACCACTTGCTGGTAGCACGTCCTGCTGGCAAACTCATCAGTTAGCAACTGATACCACTTGATGATCAGACTAGCGACCTTAACCAAATTGAGAGCTTGGACTCAATTTTCGCCAGTCGTGGGAATGACCACCAGTTATCTGCTGGCAACTGGAAGTGGATCCATTTCTTCAACACTGCTAGAAGGTGGCAGCCGGGACCCAATTTCGCTTCAGCAGAAGATAAAAGCTGGCAAGATGAAATGAGAGCTGGGACTCATTTCCTTGGACAATTGAGGGATAAAGTCCGCCAGTAGATATCATCTGTGGTTGGTAGACACCACTAGTCGAGAAACACCACAACTGAGAACTTGGACTCAGTTGTAATCAGCATACGCCAGAGAATCAAGAACAGAATGAGAGCTTGGACTCATTCTTCCTCATCATTAAGGCTCGCATCAATCTCCATAAGACCGAGTTTGATGCACAACTCCTTGAATCTTGCTTCTGGCAGGGGCTTTGTGAAGATGTCAGCCAGTTGATCTTCAGTACGAATGTAGTCCACGCTGACATCCTTCTTCTCGACATGATCACGAATGAAGTGATGTCGAATGTCTATGTGCTTGGTCCTGGAGTGATGAACCGGATTCTTCGTGATGCACATAGCACTGTTGTTGTCGCAATAAATGGGAACACAGCCAGTGTCCACTTCATAATCAGCCAGTTGTTGCTTGAGCCAAATAATTTGAGCACAGCAACTGGCAGCGGCAACATACTCAGCCTCAGTGGTAGAAGTAGCTACAGAGTGCTGCTTCTTGCTGAACCAGCTAATCAGCTTGTGTCCGAGAAACTGACACGTACCACTGGTACTCTTGCGGTCAATACGGCATCCAGCGAAATCTAAATCTGAATATCCGATAAGCGTAAGCTCATCATTTCTGGGATACCATATTCCAAGAGATTCTGTCCCCTTCAGATATTTCACAATCCGTTTAGCAGCTTCCATGTGTGACTTCTTAGGATTAGCTTGAAATCTGGCACACACTCCGACTGAATAAGAAATGTCGGGTCTGCTGGCAGTGAGATAGAGGAGTGATCCAATAATTCCTCGGTATATAGTAGGATCAACTGATTCCCCTTGCTCATCAAGAAATATCTGGCAGCTGGTACTCATCGGGATCCTTAGAGACTTAGTCTTCTCTGGGCAATATTTCTGAATAAGATCCTTGGTATACTTCCGCTGGCTGATAAAAATACCATCAGCTGATTGCTGGACTTGAAGTCCTAGGAAGTATGTCAGCTTGCCCATCATACTCATCTGGAATGAGGTCTGCATCAGCTTAGAAAACTTCTCACAGAGAGATATGTTCTTGGATCCGAAGATGATGTCATCGACATAGATCTGCACCATCAGCATGTCAGCTCCATCGTTGAGAAGAAAGAGAGTCCGATCGATCTTCCCTTTTCGAAATCCATTTCTGGTGAGGAACTGAGATAGTGTATCATACCAAGCCCTGGGCGCCTGTTTCAATCCATACAGAGCCTTCCTTAGCTTGTACACTTTGGTGCCAATTTCGAATCCAGGAGGTTGCTCTACATATACCTCCTCCTTTAGTTCGCCATTCAAGAATGCGCTCTTCACGTCCATCTGGAACACCGTGAAGCCGTGATACGCTGCATAGGCCAAAAACAGCCGTATCGCCTCCATTCTTGCAACTGGTGCAAAGGTCTCATCAAAATCGATGCCTTCACACTGTCTATAGCCCTTGGCGACTAAACGAGCCTTGTTCCGGACCACAATGCCATCTTCATCTCGCTTGTTCTTGAAAACCCACTTGGTGCCGATCACTGACTGGTGTGATGGTCTCTCTACCAAGTCCCAAACATTGTTGCGAGTGAACTCCGCAAGCTCTTCGTGCATGGCATTGATCCAATCGGCAGATTCGAGCGCATCTTTGATGGATGTAGGTTCCATCTGAGATATAAAGCAAGATAAAAGCGCTCTGCCGTGTCGAGTCTGGACAGAACCTTCCGGATCACCGAGAATAGCATCAGATGGGTGATCCCTCAGCCATTTGGGAGGACCAGCGACCGCTGGTGCCGGCTGGGAAACAGGTTCATCTGTCCTGACGACTGGTGCTTCCACATTTCCACCAGTCGGAGCTGCAACATCAGCTGGTGCTGGACCTTCACCAGTTGGAACAACTTCATCAGCATCACCGTCTGACTGGTTGTCTGAATCTCCACCAATGTTGTCAGCATCAGCTGGAACATCCTCTCCAGCTGGTCCATCACTGCCTTCTTCTTCAAAAAGGCCAGTAGGGATTCCCCCTAGATTGTGACTGGGTCCACTCAGGGAGATTGAGTGTAAGGTCTCAGCAAGGTCATTTGCATCACCGACCCTCTCAGGTTGCTGATGGGCACCTGAGGTAACTGGTTGTGAAGATGATCCATTCATCGGTCTAGTCGAACCAGTTGGTTGAGCATTGGAAGAATTCCTGCCCAACTGGTCATTGACATCATTGACCTCAGGAACATCTTCTGCCAGTTGGCGTAAGGTCCTGCGCACTAAAGTAGCTTCATCAAAAACAACATTGCATGTTATTTCCACAAGCTGGGTCGTCTTGTTAAATACTCTATAGCCCTTGTGAGAGGGGTGTCCATATCCGACAAACACACCCTCATCAGCTTTAGGCGAGAAAGCATTTAAGTTCGACTTCCCATTATTATGGATATAACATGGAGAACCGAATGCACGAAGATGAGCTAAAGTAGGCTTACGACCGAAGTACACTTCGTAGGGAGTTTTCTGAAGTTTGTCGTTGATCCCGCTCCTATTCTGAGTATAGCAAGCAGTCACCAACGCCTCTCCCCAGAAACTCTGACCCAAACCAGACTCAGCCAGCATGGATCGGACTGCTTCCTTCAGCGTCCTGTTCCTACGTTCTGCCAGTCCATTTTGCTGTGGTTGCCTTGGTGTAGATCTTTCATGTTTGATCCCGGCCTCCGCGCAAAAATCCATCAGCGGACCGTTGCAGAATTCAGTCCCATTGTCCGAACGAATTCGCTTCACGACAGCTTCTCTCTGCTTCTGAGCTTGGATGATCAACTCTGGAAGAATCATCTTCACCTCATCCTTTGTTCTGAGAAGCTTCACCCATGTATAGCGCGAGTAGTCATCGACTACCACCAGCGAATATCGTCTTCCTCCAATGGTTTGCGGCGTTACTGGTCCAAACAGGTCCATATGTAACAGCTCGAGTACCTGACTGGTACTAGGGTGAACTGGCGACTGGCTCTTGAAGGATTTCTTGGT
The DNA here is from genome assembly GCA_026898455.1 of Plectranthus barbatus. Classification (NCBI taxonomy): domain Eukaryota; kingdom Viridiplantae; phylum Streptophyta; class Magnoliopsida; order Lamiales; family Lamiaceae; genus Plectranthus; species Plectranthus barbatus. Next base: position 838,412 of record JAPKLW010000002.1, read on the forward strand.
CTGTTTGCCTTGCTGGCAGGCCTTGCAAATCCCTTCCTTCTTGAACCCGCCCTTGGGAAGACCATCTACAAGATCATGCTTGGTTAGATAATTAATAGTTTTGAAATTCAAATGACTTAACCTTTTGTGCCACAGCCAGTTGGTCTCCATGGAACTGGTGGCAACAAAGCATGTATCAGTCTTCCCGCTTTGCCAGTCAACGACATACAACCCTCCTTTGCGGACACCTTTCAGCTTGGTCTCGCCAGATTCTTCATTCTTGATCTGGCACCCGGATTTGTCAAACACAATGGTGTAACCATTGTCGCACAGCTGGCTGATGCTCAGGAGGTTGTGCTTCAGGTTGGTAACAAGGGACACGTTGACAATACGCACATCATCCTTCTCTATGCATCCCTTGCTGATAACTCTGCCCTTGGAGTTATCACCAAAAATAACTGGAGGTCCTCTGACCTTGGTGAGCTCCGAAAACAAGAACTCCTCACCAGTCATATGAGCGGAGCAACCACTGTCAATGATCCACTCGCTCGACCTCTGAAGCTGATACGCATGATCCTGTTCCTGCAAGAAAAATGAAATCATTTAGGTCCCCGATCATCAGCGGGTCCTGCAGGGTTAGATCTCTGGAACATTCCTTTCGGAATCCAGATTTGAGTAATCTTCAGCTCAGTGTTACCCTTGCTGACATCACTCATGGCCTTTCCCTTCCTCTTAAAATAATGCATGGAATTGTTTTTGGAAGGTGTGGCTGTGTGTGCAGTTCCTCTAGAAGTATTCTTCTTCTGAGGAGATCGGAAATTTCTTTCCGACCGCTTGTGCTGGCTTGGTGGTCTTTGGAACTGTGGACCACGGTGGTTAGCCTTCCTAGCCCTTGATGAAAACATTTGATTGGGCTCAGGCCTCCAATAGGTATTCCTCCTATCGGGAATTGTCCTTCTCTCAGTATTCTGCTGATAGTGGGACCCCTTGTAAGTATACTGGCAACTGGCATACTTATAAGGTTGTGTGTGGAACCTCTGGACAGCTGGTGCTGGCTGTCGGGTTCCACTGGCTGCTGGTGCTGACTTCCTTGCCTTGGAATATTTTGGCTTAGTCAGCTTCTTAGGGTGTGCTGGCGTCCTGTCAGCAGAGGAATTTGCCAGTCGAGGTTGTTGTCGTGATGACTCACCTCTATATCTGGGCTGATGATTCCTTTGTTGATCAGCCATACGAGGTATGCTGGCAGCACCAGCTGGTGCTGACTCATTTACCATTCTGCCCTTACCCTTACCACCATTGGGTTGGTTTATGCTCGAATCATTTGTAAATCCCAACCCGGATTTATCATAAGGTTTTCTCCAATGACTTAGAGCTGCCTCTAAATCCTTAGAGCCCTTGTTAAGAAAATTGATTTTATTTTCTTGCTCCAGAACGAGACTGTGAAGGTTATCTCGCTCAGTTTTTGTACTTTGAAAATCTTGGAGCAATTCGAAATGAGCCTTTTTCAAAGTTTCTAGCTCTTCGCTGAGTGACCTAGATTTTTCAATCTCACTGGTCAAAATGGAAACTTGATTTTTCAGCGAAGTGTTTTCGCCAGCTAAAACATTTTTCATTTCATAAAATTTTAAAAACTCATGCTGAAGAACATCTAAAGTGACATCTTCTGAGTCGGAGCAATGCGACTCAGAATCGTCTATGATTTGAACAGGCATGATATGCAATTGAGGATCTGATTGTACCTCATCATCAGCAGTCAATGCCAGATGTTCTTCCTTGTCAGCATCTTCTTCAGCTGACACTTCTCCTAGAGCAGCCATGAATGCCAGAAGAGCTTCTTCTTCAGATTCTCCATCTGACTCGTATTCCCCATCATCATGGTCGGGGATATCAGGAACTTCAGTCCTTGTCAGCATGGCTTTGGCAACTGCCTTGGAGGCACGCTCTTCAAAGAGCTTCTTCAGCCGTTCCCTCTCAGTTTTGTCCACCTGCGGACATTCAAATTTTAAATGGTCAGGGGATTGGCATTGATAGCAAGCACGAGGAGCTCTTTTGACGAATTTCCCGTCAGTTGAGCTTGAAGAGACTCCCTGCTTTGACTTAGCCTTTTCCAGTAGGACGGCCAGTCGTTTCATTTGCTGCTCAAGTTCAGCGATAGAGCTCTCGCCACTTTTGGAGTAAGATCCTGACGTGGATGGGATCTCCTTCGGCTGGTTGGTCTACCCAGCAGGCCTGTCAGCATGGAAGGGCTTCTTGGGCATCCGCTTGAAGTCCTTCTTGACGAAGTAAGCTTCGTCCTGAGCCTTAACGCTGGGGGATCCAACATTCCTGATAGCCTCGTTTTTATTCACCATCTGGATATCCCATTCATGTGCCTGCAACTGAGCAAACACTTCTTTAGGAGTTAGTTTGGATAAATCTTTCTCCTTTAGTGCGGTGGTTTTCACAAACCAATCCTCCTTCGGCATCTTGGACAGGATCTTCGAGTTAAGATCAGCATTTTCGTACTCCCTGCCCAGAGACTTCAGCTCGCTGACAATGGCGTTGAATCTCGCCTCCATCTCCTTGATGGTTTCTCCAGTCAGCATCTGGAAGGACTCATATTTATCCACCGCAACCTGCAATTTGTTGCGTTTCATTTGGTCAGTTTCTTGACATAAACTATCAAGAAAATCCCATACTCCCTTAGTAGTATCAAACCGCAGTGCGTCCTCCATCAGCGATTCTGGAAGGCACGCAAGGATCAGCTCATGTGCAATGGAATCCAGCTGATTCCGCTTTCTGTCCTCAGCATTCCATTCATCTTGGGGCTTTGGGACCACCGCAGCTGGACGATCTCCCAGCTGATGCTGAATCTTGGTGATCTCTATTGGCCCTGTCTCCAGTACATCTTTCATGTCTGGATGGATGCTCTTCAGGGAGATAAGCGTCCTCTTTCGCCATATAGAGTGCTTCTCCGTCTTGTAGTCCATTAGCTTTGGGATATTCATCTTGAAGTACCTGAGCTAGACAAACAGACAAACAAACAGGAGTGCAAGGAAACGTGGATCACGGTCCTAAGCGACACAGAAACGAACGGTCTGTAAGAACCGTCCGCTCTGATACCACTTGTTGGTCCCGGATATCAGGGTATACTTTGGCAGCGGAAAATACGTAAGTTCGTTTCTTGCACTCTGCTGGTTACACAGCTGACTGGGACCTTGTCAGCTGGTAAGTCAACTGGCAACTGAGTATTCAGCTGACTGGCAACTGGCTGGTCAGCTGATGACTCAGGACTTAGATAATTTTAGAGTCGAGTTTGCACAGTTATAAACTGGTTTCAGTTATACTCCAGCACTTGGGTGCTGGGTTTTAAATCAGTAAGTAAATGCTGAAAGCAGTAAATAACAAGGATATTTTATAGTGGTTCGATCAACAGATCTACGTCCACTCTCCAGTCGAAGCACTGGAAATTCACTAAAAAGAGTAATCCGGTACAAGATATCCTACGATCTATTTCCAGCTGGTAGATGCCTCGTCTACCAGTTCACTGGATCAACCGCTCCCGGTCCTTGTCCTTCTTCAACTCTCGTCAGATGGATGGAGTGCGAGCACGTCACTTCAACCTCCTCCTCCGACTGATTGGGTGTTGAGTTCTCCCAAGAACTTGACTCTTGCTGGCGGCAAAACTGCCCGTAATAACTCTGGAGCTGGCTGGCTCAAGAGCTGCTATGTTCTTCCTCGGAATGAGAAAGAACACCAAATGAGATCAATAACTCACAAGCTAGAAGCTTGGAGTCTTGTGTTCAAATGATTGACACACGGAGTAGCTTTAAGAAAAGCCTCGAAAGATTGCTTATTCGCTGATATGAATGCGTTTGAGCTTTCGGTAGTTCAAGAGTGGCTAAGAGTATTGAATGCTGTTGGATCTCACGTATTTATAGACGTGAGATTCAGATTCAAATACTAGCCGTTTGGACACATCCGGAAAAGTCTCTGTCCTCGCATGTCCTTCTGCAGGCGGCAGGTAGGAATTTCCGGAAAGCGCCATACCTTTGGTCGCTTTATCTGACACAGATCTCTTTGTGTCAGAACGACTCTATTCGTCAGTACGAGGAATCGGAACTGATAGTCTTGAACTGATAGACTTTAAGGTATCCTCCTTAAAGTCATACTCTGTCAGTTAATTCCTCGACGAATCTTCTTTTTGTCTCTAAGACTCTGGGAGAGCGAATCTTGAATTCTGCTGATAACATCCGACTGGTAGATCATTCTGGTGATCTTGTGCTGGTAGTCTCTGCTGGTGACTTTCCTTAGCACAATCAAGTTCTACCAATTCGTCTGATGTTATCTCTTGGAATCTCCCGTGACTGGTGGCTTCACCGCTGGTGAATAGTATCAGCCAGAACACATATTCTGCTGGTAAGATCTCTCAGCCTCCTGCTGGTGAAATCTTCCCAACTGGTGAACAGTAACCAGTCAATAGCTCTACTCCATGCTGATGAACAGTGTCAGCATGAGTCTTCGTCAGCCGCTTGCTGGTGAGACTTCTCTCAACTGGTAAGCACATCTCATGCTGGTGAACAGTAGCCAGCATGAGTCTTGATCAGCTACGACTTACAACTCAAAAGACCTAAACAGGACTTTACATTTGAGACTAGAGCTATTCTAGAGACAAACTGACGCTGGTTGGACTTAGGATTTGATCCACCAAAACACTTAAACACCAAATCTAAGATCTAAGCAATCAACTGGAGAAGGGAAACTTAGCCAGATTTCCCAACATTTTGGTTTTCAATCAACTTATTATATTGAGATATTAGTGCCAACTAAATAGTTTTTAAGTCTTAAATTGATAATGGCCGTGATTTTGAATAAGATCAAATTTGATTAGTGAGACACGTTCAACCCTAAAAAGTGAGGCACTTGCATCATAAGTATAGTGTTAAAGTCACATTTGATTGAAAAATTATGGACGAGGAAGGGCCCAAAAGTGACGAATCATTAGGGTTGTTAAAAGGTTAGGGGAATTTCTTGAAATGGAAAATTAATAAATAGAAGATTAATATACAAATAAACATATATTATTGACTTGATTTGCCACCATTATGTGTGACAATATTAATATATAGCCTTTTGAAATTGTCATTGCAAGTCCCAATCAGTAGCAGGTTACTTGTTAGGTGTACATACCAAAAATAAATAAATAAATAAGAATTTTTTAGACATCGACACAATTTTATCATCGTCTAACCTATTTTCACTGTTTATGTAAATATTATACAATTCCCTAAATAATGATATCAATTTAGTATAATTTTCTGAGTTTCAAACTATTCAAAACACTTCAATAGTAGAAGTTTTATGTGCAAGAACTTTTAATAAAAGATTTTGAAAGTAATCTACTCTTCATCATATCATATTGTATTTGAAAAAGACAGATTTGAGGTTTCAAATAAAATGCAATGTCTCATTGGACTAATTAAAAAGAAGGTGCACGACTATAGTCTTCTTGGGGCATCAAGAATTGAGAGCATTTGTTTGTTTCTTCAAAGTCATGCTTGACTTATCGCATTCTTCTTTTTTAAAATTAAAAAACATATCTATACTTTTACTCTAATCAATTTTTAAAATGTTTAGCTCGCGGATGGAACAAAGAGGAGAGAGAATGATAGAGATAATTTTATTAATTTTTTTAAAAAAAAATCTAAAAGTCTCACATTCTAACATTGTTGAAACGTTCGAGATTCACAAGATGGAGATTTTTTTTTAAAATAAAAGAAAATACATTAATTAAAAGATTACTTCCTCATATATCTTTATTAAAGTTCTGACTTATTACTTATTAGACAAAGATAAAACGCTTAATCAATTATGCCCTAAACTAAGAATTACGAGAATTGTATCACTAAATCACGGGCAGATTTATGTATGTCGTAGGGGACTCCAGCCTCCCTAACCGAACTTTTTTTACTTTTATAGTATAGTGATCTTATTTTTTATGAACTAGCTCACTTGTGTGACAAGTTACGAAAAAGAAAAAAAGGCTGAAAATGAAAAAAAATATGATATGAGGAGAACTAAAAATAAAGAAGAGCCAAAGCATTTTTTTAATTTAACTCCACTCGATAATCTAACCCCTTCCCATAAAATTTTAGATCGATCACTACACAATACCACTAGACGACTTCTTGCAAAACGAACATGAAAATATAACACAGTATATAAAAGTCCATGGTATAATTAATGTAGAATAAGAAAGAAAATAAAATAAGCATCAGTTTTTATCCCTATTCATTTAAATTTAAGTGCACCAATATATATATATATATAGTCAATAGCCCAATCATTATGTGTCCATTAAAATGGTTTGAATGAGTCAATATTCCCATTTTAAACCCTATTTTGATTCTAATAATTTGTGTAATCACAGCTGAAATTATCCTCTAATGTGAAAAGTCTTCATCCTTGATTCCATCATTCTTGACCATATTAGCAAACAAGCATGTGCTCCCCTTTTGCCCCCAATTTGCTGCTCTTATTATATTTCATTCTCTTATTTTAATGTCACGTCTTTTTCGGCCAAACTTCTCAGATTAATTAATCATAATTAAGAAAATTGTGTGGAAACTCTAATTTAACTTGGGTTCAGAACCTTTACTCCCATTTATTTATCTACTCTATTAAATTTATTATTTATATGACTCATATATGTCAACAAGAAAATATATATGAAAAGGATCGGAGATGAGAGCGGAGCGAGTTCTCCCAAGTGAGTGGAGCAGAGCAAAAGACAGTTAGCAATGTCAATTTAGTCCAGAATCGACGGATTAGTCCAAATAACCCGAACTAAATATCGAATTAAGGTTATAAAATTCTTAACACATAAGAAACCGGGTTAAATGGTCCGGATTAAACAAGTTACAGGATAAACGGGATGAACCCGCCGGGCTGCGGGTTGGCCCGACGGGCCAATCCATTAAAAAAAATCAAAATATATTGTTATAATTAAATTATTAATTTTTGGAAAAATAAATATGAACTATATATACTTTGAAAGTGTCTAAATTAATCTTATGCACACAAATCAAATGATGTACTTATAATTTACTATTTAGAAATATTGTTTTTAATAAATAATTTAAAAAAATATTTGAGCAATGATCGATTTTTAAAATATTAAATGTTATTTTAACTAAATTATATTCTTAGAGTTATTTAGAGTCACAAATTCATTATATATATATATATATTACAATATGATATATCATGCAGGATTCTTTTATAATTAATATATTTATTTACTTTATTTAATATGATATTATTGAAATTGCATAATTATATAATTTATTTAATGTCTCAGTATATAATGCAACATTTTATGTTCATATGAAATTATAAAAATAATTATATTATTATTTTTATATATTTAATTAATTAATTTTATTAATAAAATAATAAATACTTAAGCTTAATAAAAAATAAAAATAAAAAAATGTAATTTTGCTAGTCTGACGGGCCAGCCCGAAAACTGAAGGGTTAGGGTTGAGAATTTTCAACCCGATAAAAATTATGACCCGTTTAACCCGAACCGATTAACCAGCAACCCGATAGGGTTGGCCTATTATTTTATTTTTTTTTGAATAAGTGTACATTAATCTTAAACTCACACACCCAAATATCCCCCTGGGAGCTCGAACATGTGATCTCTCAGTCACAGGCAAGGTGCTTTAACCATTATACATCGAGCGAAGGGAAAAGGGTTGACCTATTTGACATCCCTAAGCATAGCATCATATAATTTGTACCATGTAGAGCTAAGAATAAATATATGTATTTTATGTCGTATCATCGCACAAAAAATATAAAACAAAAATTAATCATGTCTCAGTACGTAGACAATTTCCAAACCACATAAATTTTTGTGTTACCTACTTTATATTTATTAATTTTTTATTTAATGCATTTTCTTAACAATCTTTACAGCAGTTAATATTTTATCATTAAGATTGATCAATTCTTTATCAGGATTTGTGATTGGATTTGGATTTTCACTCATGAATTTTAATTAAAGTATATGGTGTTATGATTAATTTTATTTTCTTAATAATTATTACTAAAGGTTTGTAAACATAATAGGTAGTTAGATGATTCGATTCCATGGTGATTCAATTTTATCTAATGAGAAATTAACCACTAAACTGATATTTCTCATATCTGAATTCATGAAACTGATTTAAGAAAAAAAATACACGCAATAAGAAATTGAAGATATTTATACAAGAGATATCAATTCGAAGAGGCAATCAAGAACTACATTGTTAATTATAAAAAAGCCTCTCTAGTTCTTTCATATTAAAGTTGTAAATTAATCGAAAACTTTCAAATATTATAACAATTATATTATTATTATTATTATTTTGAATTTGTTGCAAGTTATTCAGCAGCTGAATCAGTACTGTTTGCAGGTCGTGGGAAAATACGTGCGTTTATTTTGCCATTAAATAAAAGATGGGATTCATTATTAGAATGTTTGAGTTGAGTTTACAATTTTGATCAAATCTATATGATATTTCATTCGACGTTAATCAAGAAACAAAAAAAAAAAGTCCTCTAAATAATTAATAAGTAGATATTATATTAAGGACTGAAATCTTGAAAAAATGTTCATGAGAATTTAAAAAAAAAAAAGAGTAATAAGAAAAGGAGAGGTTGATGCCGCAATTATCTCAACCCTTTTCATACCAAATTTCCACTCTCCTCCAGAAATCTTGATTTTTTTTGTATTAATGATGTTTTCATTCATGGTGTTTGTTCACCAGTCAAGCTCATTGAAAGCTCCATGATCCAATACTATATTAATCAACTCTTTTTATAAAAAAAAAATCAAAATCCAAACTATAATATTGATATATTCTTCAAGAAATTACAACCTTGCAGTGTCGATTTCAAAGATGATGAAATTAAAGTAATTGTGGCTCCATTTTTATCAACTGGATTTGGATGGGCCATTGGACCTAGTTTTTGAATCACTTTGCTGAATGAGATTCCTAATTCAAATCACTTCTTTTTTTGTTTTAACAAAACAAAAGGAAGTCAAATGAGAAAATATGGCATTTGTTTCTTTCTAGAGGGGTAGTTGGATTATTTAAGTAGGTTTGCAAGGAAAAGAAGCCTATTAGAAAATGAAATGGAGAGTGTGTTCAAGCAAAGACCGCAATAAAGCAACACACCCATAAAATATAATACGAGAATTCATTGTATGCAAGTAGGGTTGGTAATTAGGGTGTGTCGGGCTATTATTGTGTTGAAGTTATCGTGTTAGATCATTATCGTGTCAAAAGTTATTGTATTCGTGTCATGTTCATGTTTGAGCTTAACGGGTTCGTATAGTGTTCATGCCCATTATTATCGTCCAGGTAAGTGTCATGTCCATGGTTGTAAAAAATCGCTAGACGCTCGGATGGGACCTAGCGCCAAGGTGATTTAAGCGGGGACTAGGCGTTTTCTAGGCAGTAATTAATTTTTTGATTAATTTTTATATTTAATATATATAATCTATATTCATCAATAAATAAAAAATAAGAATATATAAATTTTAATTATTTTTAAAAATATATATAAAAAATAGGTCGCTCAAACTGATTAGGTGGCACCGAGCGTGTAGCGAGCTTGGTCGGCCACCTAGATCGGCGGTGCCTAGGCATCGATTACTCGCCAGACCTATTAGAGACGGGAATTATAGGGTAATTGGCTCGATTGAGGGCCGCCTAGCACCTAGGCGGGGCCTAATCGGTCCTAGCTACAACACTGGTCATGTTAATAATTTTTAGCCCTAAGTGTAGAGCTCACAATTTATGTGTGACATATTGTTATCGTGTCAGATGTAATCATCGTGTCCGTATTTAGTGCTTAACAAATCGTGTCATGTTCATATTAAAGTTTAACGGATTTATTTCGTATTCGTGCTTATTATTATTATACGGTTCGTGTCGTGATATGGTGTATTACATAAGAAATTATCAACCCTATATACAAGAAACCCTAGTGAAATCTTAAAAAAAATTACAAAACTTTTTGATCGGCTCCGGATTGATCACCCCCACTATAAAATCGAAAAATGTTTTTCTCGTTCTTAATTAACGGATTGTGAAATAGAAAAATGTTAAGGATTTTTTGGATCAAGTTTTTCTCATTTTCAGTTGATTTAATTAGACATGCATGAAATTATACAACTCATCTATATTTTGATTCTAGTATGCTTTCCTATTTGGGTATTCAGTTTGAAGTTTCGTTAACATTTAAGCCTTCAACTGATAGTTATAAGTCAAAAAAACAAAAGGTTTAATTTTGAAATTTTTGTGAAAACGAAGCTTTCAGTTGTCGATTCATCGCGTTACATCCAATAATTAGGACTTGTTTCACCTTCCCCCTATATTATAAATTATATATAAATGTAACTGCATGAGAAGTGAAACAAGACTAGACCTGGTGGCGGACCGCGAATCCACATTAGGGCTAGGGGCTCCAGTCTCCCCTAGCTGGAATTTATTTTCGTATTTATAGTATAGTGTTCCGGAATTTTTTGAACTAGCCTCCCTCATAAAGAAGAAAAAACAAATGAAAATAAGAAAAAGAATATGATACGAAAGGTTGAAGTCCAGTGAAGGAGACAAAAAAAAATTTCAGTCCCCCTCACGAGAATTTCTAGATCCGCCACTGACAGCTCTCCATACATGGTCATAAAATTATTCAAATGTTTGGTTAAGGTTTCGAATAGTGTTCTCGAATTCAAGTTGATTTTATTTTACTCTTCTTCCATTCGAATGATTTTATTGTTTTTCTAATATTAAATTATTTCATTCACATGAGGTTGTTTTATGTTCAATATGTTTTTGTCGAATAAGGTAATCGAAGATTTATTGTTCTAATTCTAAATAATAAAAATATATAGTTTTTATAAAGTTAATAAACTTATATATATTCTCAAAAATAACTTATTTGGCGCACGAGCTCTATAGTCCAACACATTTGAAGCTCGAATTTAACTCGTTTAATTAACAAGCCTCATTGAACAAGTTTGAAATTTTTTTTTTTTATTGAGTTTGTATATGAATAACTCTACTTATTTACAACCCTACATGCATTAAATTTAATTTTACTTAATACACCCAACCTACTTTTATTATTTTTAACTGCAATTGCTTGTAACAATTGAATATGATTTTTTTTTATAAAAAAATCATAAATTCAAGAACAATGAACCACAAGGTTTAGGGAAATCATCCTAGCAAAAATTCCATCCATTTTATAACATATTTGAAAAACAAAGATTATTTCTCAAGATATCGTACTATTTCTATTGAATAGATACCAAAAAGTTCATATTGAAGCATGAACCCATGACTCGCGTTACGGCTTATACTAGGGACAAACATGCATAACTAATTAACTTTTTGAAATGAGATACGTATTCAATTTCATTACCAATTGATCATAGACAAAATCTTTAACCATGGGAACGTACTATACACTTGACATGCATTGATTAGATAAACATAATGTTAAACGAGATGGATTCTTCTCTTCTCATGGTGTGATCATGCACCACCACAAAATTTCTCTAGGAAAGGAATGTGTCACCAGACAAAAAGCTTTTTTTTTTTCAGACATGATTTTTGTTTTCAAGAAAATAAACAGTGGGATCGAAACAAGTGCTTACATGTCTTGCAGATTCGAGTATGGAACAAGGAGCCATGAATGCATGGTTTCGCAGTGGGTTCTTCATGAATCAGTGATGGCTTTCCATAAGATCGACAAGACTGATCTTCCCACAGTTTCCGGCATCTAGCCTTTCGAACTGTTTGCATATCTTGGAAATGTCTTGCTCTGAGATCTTGCCCATCTCTTTAAGCTTGTATATCACGTACTCTGATTTGCTGGGTCCAAGGAAGGAAAAAAAAAAACAGAGAGAAAAATGAAGTGATTTTGATTTTGCTGAGATGAAGATTGACAGAAATACCTACAAGACAAATCAGAAACATGTGAATGTAACTGGTTTTCTTCCGGGACAGCTCATGATGTTCATATGTCTTGAACTGAACATACAAAGAATGTGACCAGCAGATTGATATTCACTGTTCATACATAACAAGCTCTCTCACTCACTGCAGAAATATATCATTAGCCATACATAGCACATGCTTGATATATTCTGAACTCTTGAAGTCTCATATTTTCGGATCAAGTAGTGATCTGAGTGAAGCATGTCGATGGGAATAGCAAAACAAGTGATGGACATTATTTAGTCTAAATTTCAAGATTATGCAGAAAAGGAACCATTTCTGGAGTTTAGAATGCCTTAACAGAATAATAATCCAAACGACAGACAAAGATTAGATGAATGTAAAACAAATGAAGAGGAAGGAGGCACTAACGTGACAAAGCCATTGTTATCAATGTCTGCAGCAAGAAACTGCGCCACGGTCATGTGCTGATCCAGCACCCACTTTGCCATCCTCCTCTGCCTCTTGTCCACCCTCGCCTCCGTCAGGTAAAGGAAGGCTCTGGCAACAGCAAGGGTCGACACAAGCAACCAAATCGAAGCAAAAACCCGACCACCTAATGAATGGAATGCGCGGTCACCATATCCAACGGTGGTGACAGACATAACTGACAGATACAAGGAGTCCAACCAGTTTAACCTCTCAACAAAATGCATAACTGCAACCCCAACACCAATGCAAACCACCACTACGCCCAATGCCAATGTCACCTTCATTCGAATCCTCATCCTCCCCTTCTTCACATCAACTATGTAAGACCTAGTGTCTTGAGCTGCCCTACCCTTGATAGTTCTCAGCAGATAATTTTCTTGCAAATCAAGAACATAGCTAACCATCCCAGTCAACAATATGTCAATGAAACCGAATCCCACCAGCACAAACATGATTGAAAACAGCTTAGTCACAGTAGAATCAGGAGTTATATCGCCATATCCAATGGTGCACATAGTCACAATGCAAAAATACAGAGCATCAACAACAGGGTGTGTCTCCGTGCCCTTGAAATCATCCCTACTAAAAGAGTAAATTGCCACACCAAGACTCAAATACATAACCAACAGCACAAAACCCTGCCACACAACCGATTGCTTACCAACCTGTGGCCGCTCCGTTCCCAAAAAATCTGGAATCTCATTGATATTCGCCATAGCAGGTGCAGTCTTGGACCTATGCAGACACTTGGAAGCTGGAGATGGAGATTTGGACCAAGGCTGCTGCTTTTCTTGATCAAGATCAAAACTTTCGTTGTTTAGTGATGAGGGCTTAGGAGAATTGAGGGTTAAGGCTAGAGCTTCAAGAAGATTTGGGGTGGTGGATGATGAGGGAGGTGTGGGGGGTCCAAAAATTAGCATCTCCTTGAGCTCTCTCGATGAAGAGGTGAGAGGGGAGGGTGGGATGGTGATTTCGTCGTCTTCCGGCAGAGGGAGGAGAAAGGGTGGCGGCGGCGGCCGTGGCCTTCTGGGACTGCTGTAAGGGAGGAGTGGCTCATTCTCCATGTTAACTTTTCGAGATGCTATGCGGCGGCGGTGTTCCCGTAACTTCAAGATGCTACGGCGGCGGTGACGCTATATATATATATATAAAAGGCGGTTTTCAGAGGAAGATTTTATTTCATTTTTATAATATTTTTTGTAGAGAAATGAACATGCAAGAAATAGGGTGGCACTTGGCAGTAGTGATGCATGAACACTGAATAGGGAGTAATTGCAGGATTTGGACATTTGATTTTCATCTTTGAATAATTTTAGTCAAAGCAAAGTAGAAGTGAATCTGGGTTTAGGTATAAAAACAAGACATGATGGTGCCAACGTGGAGGTTTTCCGGCGCCATTCCCGGCCAAGTAAATAAAAGCTCGCGATGTCAACGACACCACATCCATTATTCCATAAATTTTATTACATTCCTATTTACTATTCATTGTTACTATTTGAAATTTCTTTTAATTTTATGATAACGCAGTCAACTCATCAACAGTTTCGAATTATGATTGGAATGTTACGAGATAATTTATATATTCATAATTAATTGATCATAAAACTGTGTTATGAGATGGGGGTTATGACTAATTTTTTTATGTCTAATTGCAGCACCTTCAAAACTATAACTATAACGAAGATATAAATTAATTTTTCGTGAAAGAATTATATTTCATAGAAATGCAGAAACAGAAATTATTGTTTGAGATTATAATGGTTGAATAGAAATTAACCAAATTACACTAGAAATTTGCTACCTAGCAATTTTTTGGTACATACACAATTAATCTATAATTTCATGTAAACAAATTATTCATGACTTAACTTAGAAGGATAAAGTTTATCTGCCCAGAATCATCATGAGTATGAATTTAATATTAAATAGAATGGGTATGAGTTTGAATTTTGGAATCATTCTCAATTCTAATATTTGATTTATGAGATGTGTTTGGTAATCATTTTCAATTCTGATGATTGATTTAGAAAATCATGAAAATAAAATCATATTAAAAATAAATTAATAACTAATCTATTTATCTTCTTATTTATTTTTTAAAATAAAAAATCAAGATACAAAATAAAAGATTAATTTAATAATATTATTTTTATAATATATTAAAAAGAATAATATATAATTATAATAATATTCAATATTATAATTAAAATTATACAATAATATAATTATTATAATATTTTAGAATAATATTGTAAAGAATAAATAAGAAAATAATTATAAAATAACATGAAATATAAAATAAAAAATAAGAAATAAATTTGGGAATGAGAATGAAACCCAGCATTTTGGAGGGTTTTGGTGATTCACAAATATTTGCGTATCATTCTCATGATGGGTTTGGAAACGTAAAAATGAAAATTATCAATTAATGAAATATGAAAATTCGGATTTGTTACTCACAGTAATGTTGAACATTTTAATACAGTAGATTTTTTTGTTATGATTTTATTTCTAATCTCATGAGTGTCTTATAGCGAAAATAATTTCACTATGAAAAATGAATTTGCACGACAAAATAAAACACCATAATTTATTCTCGGTTAACTCTCACAAGGAAAGTTCACTTTACATTAACATTTGACACAAATACGTATGAAACATCAAATACTCAATCTAACACAATTCAACCTCACAACTTATCTACTATAAATCTTCTCATATGAGATAGATTTCATCATGAATTTGAAGGCTTAGTGAAAGGATGAGGGCAAGGATAAACGATTATAGTGAAGTACGGCTCCATAAAGAATGAAACTACCAACTCTTTTGACGTTCGGTCTTGCCTATTGTTTGTGGAATGCACGTAGCCACTTCACTTCCTCTTGTAGCGACCACAATCTTATTGCAAATCGTCCACTTGCCTCTCGCATAAACTCATTTGCATTGAGTAGTTAGGGAAGTAGATATGCTCCCTGAAAATTGAAAGAGAAAAACGAATTCTAAAAATTAGGATTAGAAAAACTATAAATATTGCGCCAAAAAATTGTGTCCTAAAAAATAGGGTTAGTTGTAATAAATTACAAAACAATGAATAATGAGATGTTAAACGAATCAATCAATAACATCGATGTTATTGGTCCCAAATCGTGTTAATAATAGCATCACACTCCTTTATAGTGGTAGTGGCTACGTTCTTATTGTCAACCGTCCAGTTGCCTCTCGGCACAAACTAAGAAGTAACCACACTAAACTCACATGTGGAAAATGGTTAAGGTAGTAGTAGTAGAGCTCCCTGAAAAACATAATAAGAAAAACAATATCTAGGGCTAAATAAATGATCCCTAAAATATAGGAGTTGTCGTAACCAACTGACCTAAAAATTAGGGAGAATAGGAATATGCTCGGATGTTAAATTACATTACACATTAACATAGGAAAGTTTAGCACCATTAAGTAGTAACAAAACAATGTCACAAACAATGAGAAATATGTCCCCTACTCGGGATGCAGTAGTGAAAGTATCTTGCCTGTGATCAAGATGTTACACGATCAAGATTCCTCGGGTGTGTATATTTAAATAAATATATCACTATTAAGAAGATAAAATGAGAAATTAATATTGTAATGTTGGCAATAAAATCTTCATAGAATTTATTTTTCACCAACATGGTAATGTTGAACAATTTAATGGAATGATATTAGATGAAATGTTAGAACATAAGATGTTGCTAACATGCAACGGAAAACTTGAGTAGACACATGATACAATATTTTTTACACAAGTTTAATACTAAAGATCGAGAGCTTGGACTCAATCTTAGTCCGCTTCTCCGTCTTCAACCACTTGTTGAATATCATGATAATCATGTACTTGATATACCCATGACCTACATCTGAATGATATACTTGCTCTTCGAGTGAACACTGAAAATACTATACTGAGAGCTTGGACTTTGTACAACATCCACATACTTCAGAAATCCAAGATAGTGAATGAGAGCTCGGACTCATTCTTCTCCTTTTTCGATCTCGTCAAACTCCATATGAGTTTGATACAAAGCTCTTTAAAGCGAGCTTCTGGAAGCGGTTTCGTGAAGATGTTAGCAAGTTGATCGTCAGTATGAATGTACTCTACGCTTATGTTCTTTTTGACACAATCATGAATAAAGCGATATCGTATGTCAATGTACTTAGTTCTGGAGTGATGAACCGGATTCTTCGTGATGCACATTGCACTATTATTGTTGCAATAGAGGAGAACACATCCTGACTCCACTTCATAATCGAGCAACTATTGTTTGATCTATATTATCCGAGCACAATAGCTAGTAGCAGCAACGTACTCCGCTTCTGTAGTAGACGTCGCAACCAAGTATTGTTTCTTACTGAACCAACTTATCAGCTTATGTCCAAGAAACTGACAAGTATCACTCGTGCTCTTGCGATCAATCACATAACCTCTGAAGTCTGAGTTTGAGTGCCCATTTAGAATAAGCTCGTCGCATCTTGGGTACCAGATTCCAAGTGACTCGGTACACTTCAAATATCTTACAATTCTCTTGGCAGCATCCATATGTGTTTCTTCGGATTAGCTTGAAATCTTGCGCATACTCTGGCGACATAAGAAATATCAGGTCGACTGGCTGTCAAGTATAGGAGTGAGCCTACGATTCCTCTATATGTTGATGGATCAACTGATTCTCCATCTTCATCCAATGTGATATGTACGATTGTGCTCATAGGAATCCTCGGAGACTTAGTCTTTTTCTGGAAGAAACTTGTAAATAAGATCTCTAGTGTACTTCTTCTGATTGATGAATATCCCTTCGTTAGACTGATGAACTTGAAGTCCTAAGAAGTACGCCATTTGCCCATCATACTCATTTGAAAATTACTCTGCATAAGCTGGGCAAATTTCTCGCAAAGGCTCAGATTCCTTAACCCAAAAATGATATCATCGACATAGATCTGAACTAGTAAGATGTCTTCTTTGTCTTTAATTAGAAGCAGAGTCCTATCGATCTTCCATTTCCTGAATCCATTTTTCAGTAGGAATTGCGATAGGGTCTCATACCAAGCTCGCGGTGCGTGCTTCAATCCATATAATGCTTTTCGCAGCTTGTATACTTGATTGTCTTCTTCAAAGCTAGGAGTCTGCTCCATGTATGCTTCCTCATTTAATTTGCAGTTGAGAAAGGCACTCTTCACGTCCATCTGATAGACCGTGAATCCATGATATGCAACATAGGCTAGGAATAGCCTTATAGCCTCCAGTCTGTCTACGGAGCAAAGGTCTCATCGAAGTAGATTCCTTCGCACTGCGCATATCATTTGGCAACTAGTCTGGCCTTATTTCTGACTATGTTACCAGCTTCATCTCGCTTGTTCTTGAAAACCCACTTGGTTTTGATCACAAATTGATGTGACGGACGATCAACCAAGTCCTAAATATGATTGCGAGTGAATTCTGCAAGCTCCTCTTGCATGTCATTTATCCAGTCGGCTTATTAAAGTGCATTTGCTACACTTGTCGGCTCAACTTGAGAGATGTAGCATGTAAGCAATGCACTGCCCTGTGTTGTTCGAACCGGATTGGCGATATCACCCTGTACAACTTCCTCTGGATGATTGCAAAGCCACTTGGGTCGTTGAAGTTCTTCAACCTCAATGGATTGAGTGAATGGCTCTTCGATATGTGCTCCCGTGACCGGCACTTCTAAGATAGAGAGATCTTCGGGGATTATCTCATTTTTCAATGCTTCATCATTGGTGCCTTGGTCAAATAAGACTGTAGACTGATTCTGAGCATCATCTTCAGTGTGAACTCAGTCTTCAGTCTGAGCTTGTGTATCCTCAATACTAGTTTCTTTATCTTCAGTCTGGTCATCAGTGTTTCCAGTCTGAATTCTTGGGTCTTCGTTTTCCTCTTGAGCATTGTTAGCTTGGAAGATTCCATTGTGAATTCCCCCTTGATTTATGCATTCTCTTAGGGTTGTGGAATTCGAGGTCTCAGCATGATCGTTAGCATCATCGACCCTCTCGATTGTCTAATGACCAATCGAAGGTGTTGGTTGAGAAGGTCCATCCTTCATAGATCTAGTCGAAGCAATCAGCTTAACATTGGGAGCATTTGTACTTGACTGTTTATTGACATCATTGATCTCAAGAAGACGCTCTTCCAACTCTCTCATATTCTTGCGCACTAAAGTTGCTTCAAAAAAAATAACATTGCATGTTATCTCCACAAGTTTGGTAGTCTTATTGAATACTCGATATCCATTGTGCGATGGGCGTCCATATCCAATGAACACACCTTCATGATCCTTGGGGGAGAAAGTATTCAACTTTGAATTTCAACTATTGTGAATATAACATGGTGCATCAAAAGCACGAAGATGAGCTAAGTAAGGCTTACGATCATAGTATACTTTATATGGGGTCTTTTGTAATCTATCATTGACGGCGCTTCTATTTTGAGTGGAGCACGTTGTCATCAATGCTTCACCCCAAAATCTCTCATCCAAGTTGGTCTCGGTTAGCATAGTTCGAACTGCTTCCTTTAGCGTTTGATTTTTTCATTCTGCTAGGCCATTCTGCTGCGGAGTTCTTAGATTTGAACATTTATGCCCAATGCCAGCTTCCACACAGAAATCCATCAGAGGCCCGTTGTAAAACTTTGTCCCATTGTACTCGCATGATCAATTCTGGCAGCATGATCTTCACTTCGTCCTTGGTTCTGAGATTCTTGATCCACGTATACCGCGAGTAGTCATCCACCACTACTAGTGAGAACCTTTTTCCTCCAATGGTTGGGGAGTTACAGGACCAAACAAATCCATATGTAGTAACTCCAGCAGTCGAGTAGTGTTTGGGCTGACTGCTTTGTTCTTGAAGGATGCATTTGTTTGATTTCCTTGCTGATAGGCCTTGCATACTCCTTCCTTCTTGAATGCTCCACTTGGTAAACACTTTACCAAGTCATGCTTGGCCAAGTAGTTGATGGTCTTGAAGTTCAAATGGCTAAACCTTTGGTGCCATAACCAATTTGATTCAGACGTACTGGTGGCAATAAAGCATGAATCAGTTTTCCCACTTAGCCAATCTACTACATAGAGTCCACCTTTGCGAATTCAGCTCCGCTTTATGTCTCCAATATCCTTATGCCTGATTTAAAACTCAGTTTCATCAAAAGAGACAACATATCCATTTTCGATGAGTTGACTGACGCTAAGTAAATTTTACTTCAGATTGGTGACTAGAGATATGTTTATTATTCTCAGCCCATTCTGCTCGAGGCATCCTCGTCCAATTACTCTTTCTTTGGAGTTGTCACCAAATAGCACTGGTGGTCCTCGTATCATATTGAGCTCTGAAAATAATTCCCTAATTCCTGTCATGTAAGCTAAGCATCTGCTGTCGAGGATCTATTCACTTTTCTCCTTCGGTATTTGTTCCTACGTTAAAAAAAGTTTTGCATTTAGGTCCCCGAGTGTCTACGGGTCCTACAGGATTAGCCCGTGTGATCATCCCTTTTGGGATCCACACTTTTGTAGTCTTGAAAACAGATGTGAGTTTGTTGTTGTCATTAGCATAAACCTTTCCCTTTCTTCTAAAATAATGCATGCTTTTTGGATTGGGATGGTGTGGCTGTGTGTGGAGTTCTCTTGAGATTACGCTTCTTTTGAGAACCTCGGAAACTGTGTTCCATATATGAGTACCTTGATGGTAACTTGTTGTACAAGTGTGAACCACCTTGATTAGCCTTCATAGCCTTTAAATGAATTCTTGATTTGGCTCTGGCCTCAAGTAGGTGTTCCCCCTACTTGGCGTATTCCTCCTTGTGATAAACTAAATATCGTTTATTTCCTTGAAGTTTAGAGTACAACGTGCAGCTATATATAGATTACAAAGGTAACTAGAATCTAGATAAATTAGGAAAAAGATATCTAAAAGATACAAGTAAATATAAGATAAAGCAAATATATCTTCAACACCCCCCCGCAAGCGAAGATGTGGGCAAGATAGACACGCAAAGCTTGGATCGAAAACCATCAAATAGAGGACGATCGAGACTCTTAGTAAAAATATCAGCGAGGTAAAGAGAGGACGGAACAAATCGAGTGATTAGTTTGTTTGATTCCACAATTTCACGAACGAAGTGATAATCAAGATCTATATGCTTCGCTCGCTTATGTGAGATCGGGTTCTGTGAGAGAAAAATGGCACTTCGATTGTCGCTGAGGAGAACAGGGGCAGAGCTCGGACACGCATGGAGCTCACACAGAATATTCATGACCCATATTATTTCGGATGCAGCGTTGGCCATAGCACGGTACTCGGACTCACAACTAGAGCGAGAAACCGTTGGTTGCTTCTTAGCACTCCAAGAAATGAGATTCGGACCTAGGAAAACAGCATAGCCATATGTGGAGCGACGTGTATCGGGGCATCTAGCCCAATCAGCATCTGAATAGCTTACCGAGGGCGAGCCAGGGGAAAAAAGAAGACCGAATCCAATGGTACCTTTAACATACCATAAAATTCTTTTTACTGCCTGAAAGTGGTCGATGGTGGGGTCCTGCTGAAATTGGCTTACAGTATTCATGGTGTAAGCAAGATCAGGACGTGTAATTGTTAGATATTGGAGCGCACCAACTAACGATCGATAGAGAGTTGGATCATTAAATGTGTCACCATGTTTGGAAAACAAACATCCTGGAGCAAGAGGGGTGGATACGGGTTTGGCTTCCAGAAGTTCTGCACGTTGAAGAATATCATGCGCATATTTGGACTGAGAGAGAAACAATCCAGTGGAAGGATAAGCGACTTCCAAACCAAGAAAATAACTGAGGCGTCCAAGATCCTTAGTTGCGAACTCATTATTGATACGGGAAATAAGCGATCTCACAATATGGGCATTATTTCCAGTGATGATAATGTCATCAACATAGACTAATAAATAGATAAGAGCTGACTTATCAGAAAGAATGAACAACGACGTATCTGCGGAGCTGCAATGAAAACCAAGAGTTAAGAGAAATCCACGAAATTGTTGATACCAAGCGAGAGGAGCTTGACGAAGTCCGTAGATAGCCTTGTTTAGTTTACAAACATGATCAGGATGTAAAGTATTGATAAACCCCGGTGGCTGCTCCATGAACACAGACGTGGATAGAGAGCCATGCAAAAATGCATTTTTTACGTCCATCTGATGAAGACGCCAGCCTCGCATTACAGCAATAGAGAGGACAATCCGGACGGTGGAAGCCTTAATCACCGGACTAAACGTGTGAGTAAAGTCGAACCCAAGAACTTGACTGAAACCCTGTGCAACAAGTCGTGTCTTGTAACGATCACCCATTTGGAGCCAACCACGTTAGAATCTTTAGGACGAGGGACCAAAGACCAAGTGTTATTAGCGCAAAGAGCGTGAAGCTCTTCTATCATAGCATTCACCCATTGAGGCACTTTTAACGCAGATTTTACATCACGAGGTTCAGAGATGACAGTGTTAGCGGAATAAAGAGAAACACAATTTATATCAACAGGATATCGTGGTTTGAAAATACCAGATTGAGCCTGAGTGCGCATGGCGTGAGTGCGTTGAGGGGCGATAGGAGCGGGTGGAGGAGAGGGGACCTCTGGAGGTTGCTGCAAAGGTAGAGGTTCAGCCACCGGAGTTGGGGGAGTCAAATTTTCATCTTCAATGCAGATACGACAAGATGAGATAGGCGAGCTGGAGAGAGACTTCGACAAGCTGCTGGATGTAGTATCTGAACCTTCGACAAAATCAGACATGGAAAGGGCTGGTGAATGTGATGTGGAAGCAGTGCCTGAGTAAGGAAAAACACATTCGTCAAATATAGCATGTCGAGAGATAAAAACACGATTTGTATCCGGATTTAAGCAGCGAAAACCCTTGTAGTGGGGGTTGTATCCCATGAAGATACATGGCTGACTCCTCGGCTGAAACTTATTTTTAGAATAATCCCGGAGACACGGATACACACGGCATCCAAACGGATGAAAGCTTTCGTAGGCAGGAGAACTTCCATAAACGATCTCAAAGGGAGAGACATTTCCAAGAAGGTCTGTAGGCAATCTGTTGATCGTGAATATAGCCGTGCTGAAAGCGTCCACCCAAAATTGAAGAGGAGCTGAAGAATGAAAAAGCATAGTCAGCCCCATTTCAGTGATATGCCGATGTTTACGCTCGGCGTGGCCATTCTGAGCCGGAGTATAAGGACAGGAACGCAAATGATGAATGCCCCAGGTGTCAAATATATTATGTAGCCGTGTGTTTGTAAACTCAGAACTGTCGTCGCTCTGAAATTGCTTAATCTTTCGAGAGAACTGAGTGTCGACGAAAGATTGAAAACACTTAAAAGTAGCAACAAAGTCAGATTTGCATTTTAGGGGATAAAACCAGCTGAAGCGTGAAAAATCATAAAAAAAGAGCATAATATCGATAACCAGCAGATGAGGTAACCGGTGCCGGTCCCCACAAGTCACAATGATTTAAATCCAGAATTCCAGAAGTACGTTTTTCATTAATAGAAAAGGGCAAACGTGTATTCTTGGCCAATTGACAAGAATTACAAATGTTTGGTTTATTATGCAATGAAGAAACAAAAATCAAATGCAACTTGTGTAATAAATGCAGAATAGCTAGAGACGGATGTCCAAGACGAGTGTGCCATAGTTCGGACGATGCATGAAGTAGTTTGTTGTGAGTGATAGCAGACAGATCAAGGGCATGAGAGTCCAGCGTGTAGATTCCATGCTTACGGGTTCCGGTTGTGAGGACCTGTTCCGTGTTGCGGTTCCTGATAGTGAGTTGAGAATCATCAAAAACAACATGTACCAGATAATCATGCGTTAGAGTGCTCACAGATAAAAGATTTTTCGTAATACCAGAAACCACAAGAACTCTGTTAAGATTAAGATCACGAGAGATGGAAAAGGAGCCAATATGAGAAATCGAAAGACTATCACCATTACCAACTTAAACTCTATCATCGCCGTTGTAGGGGGCGACATTCTCTAGTTTCTGGGCATCAGAGGCAATATGGGCGGAGGCTGTCAAGATACCAGTCCGAAGCATCAGCGGTAGATAAAGAGCAGTTGGCTGAGAAAGCTTCAGCAATGTTTGCAGTCGACACAGGTGACGGACGGGAAGATCAATCGAACGAACTATCAAAGCGTCGAGGGCAGTCAAAGGCATCGTGGTCTTGTTTCCTGCAAAAGTAGCACCAAGGGGGACGACGACCACGTCCAGAGGAGCGTTTCTTGCCACGATATAAGCGACCACGATTAGAGGATTGGTCAGAATTACGACTTTTCTGAGAAGCAGTGAAAGCGATAGCTTGCTGTGGAGAGGAGTCAAGATGCTGAGATTCCTGAAATAGCTCGTGGCTCTGTGCGCGTGCAAAAATTGTCGAAAAATTGGCAAGGGGTTCCTGCGAGAGTTGAGAAGCAGTGAAGGAGGAGAAAGCGGAGCCAAGTCCGCGTAAAAACCAGTGTGCCTTATCAGAGGCATCGATGGGTTTTCCAATGGCTGCCAACTGATCGGACAGGGACTTGAATAAGCGGCCATATTCCGCAACAGACAAATCACCACGTTTAAGGGAGAGAAGATCATCCTTGAGACTGAGTTCACGAGCCTTGGATGCGTGACTATAGGTATTGGATAACGCCTGCCAAACATCGAACGAGGACTTGCAACCAATGACGATCGCCATGGATTCTTCCGTTAAAGTTGATACAAGGAACAACTTGATTAACTGATCGCGAGAAAACCATTTGATATACTTAGGATTGGACATGAGATGTTCGTCGGCTGAAGTAATCTGAGATGGTGGTGCCGGAGATAAGCCATTCAAGAACGGCATAAACTGTTGAGTAGTAAGTAAGGGTTCAATTTGGGCATGCCATAGGAGATAGTTTGAGGACGTGAGTTTGATGTTGACCATGTGGATCATGGTGGAGAGGGGAAGGGAGGGGAGATCAGCAGTTTGGTCGGCCATGGATCGAGGAAGAGGGGCGAGATCGTGCGGGGCTGAAAAATATGTGCGTGAGGCGGAAGGAAGAACGGCTAGGGTTTCAAGCCAAGTTAGGCTAATACCATGTGATAAACTAAATATCGTTTATTTCCTTGAAGTTTAGAGTACAACGTGCAACTATATATAGATTACAAAGGTAACTAGAATCTAGATAAATTAGGAAAAAGATATCTAAAAGATACAAGTAAATATAAGATAAAGCAAATATATCTTCAATCTCAAGATGTGCTTGAGATTTGGTTCCCCGGATGGTATACTGACCGGGTTGAGGTTCAGCTTCCTCACAGAATGTACTATCTGCTTGGCCAAACTAGTCAAGTGAGTTGACTTCCTTGCAATAGAATGTACCGCTTGGTCAACTTCTGAGACCGTACTGACTTCCTGTCCATATGAGATTTTGCTAGCTTATGTTCTTGCTAAATGACCAGCTTACCCTTAGACTTGGACTTATTTTTCTCATTCTGATCGTTCAGTTTTGGGTTGTTGGCTAACCAACTCTTAGCATTGCCAGTATGATCTGACGATTGAATTGTTACCCCATGACCACTTGACTTAGATTGTGCACTAAGGTTTCCTTTAACAAAAACAATAGATCTCTTAGTACCAGTAGATGTAGGTTTATCACTTTTCAAATTATCTTCATATCCTAATCCTGACTTATCTGAAGGCTCTCTCATGTTTTTCATGACTTCATCAAGCCCTCTTGAGCCTTTCTTAAAGAAACAGAGTTTTTCTTCTTGCTCAAGGATGGTTAAATTCAATGATATACACTCAAATTCTAAATCTTTAAATTTTTTTAGCAATGCTGAGTGTTCTACCTTTAGCTTTGCTAGCTCCTCACTAATAGACCTTGATTTTGCAATTTCCTCGGTCAAAACAGTGACTTGTGGTCTTAGTGAGGTATTTTCTCCGTCTAAGACATTTTTTATTTCATAAAACTTCTGAAATTCATGCAATAAAATGTCTAAAGTGATTTCCTCTGAGTCAGAACAGTATGACTCAGATTTATCAAAAAACATATGCTGACTAAATGATAACAGGTCAGGTGATTACCTGCTCACTTGAACTAGTGAGAGATGTTTCCGCTTCAGCTTCAAGGTCATCCTCAGCCTCTTCTCCAATTGCGACCAGGAACGCTAGAAGTGCTTCCTCGTCAACTTCTTCCTCAGATGAGTAATCCTCATCATGTTCGGGAATGCCTGACATCTCTGTTCTTGTTAGCATGGCTTGTGCTACGGCCTTTGATGCTCGGCACTCGAAGACTTTCTCAATCTTTCCCTTTCCTCCTTTTGCACAGAAGGACAATCGAACTTGAGATGTTCGAATGAGCCACATTTGAAGCATGCTCTGGGAGTTCTCTTGATGAACCTCCTTTCTTCCACTTATGGCGTCTCCTTCTTTCCTTCTGCTTTTTTCGAGGAGTTTGGAAATCCTCCTCATTTGTTCTTCAAGCTCGGAAACTGAGTTCTCTTCTTCCTTAGATCAGAACCAGATGTACTTGGTTTCTCTTGAACTAAGATCGACTGACCAGCTGGTCGGTCAATGTGAAAGGATTTCTTTGGTTTCTACTTAGAATCCTTCTTTACAAAGTAAGTCGCGTCTTCTGCTTGATGGGTTGGTGAGCTGGCTGCTCTCATTACTTCGTTTTGGTTCACCATTTGAATATTCTACTCATGGGCTTGTAGTTGGGCGAACAATTCATTGGTTGTCATTTTAGATAGATCTTTCTCCTTCAATGCGGTAGTCTTGACGAACCAATCCTCCTTTGGCATTTTGGACATGATCTTAGCATTAAGATCTACATTTAAATATGCCATGTCCAGTGCCTTGAGCTCGCTGACGATGGCATTGAATCTCTTCTCCATTGCCTTTATGGCCTCTCCATGTTGCATTTGTAATTATTCATACTTATCGACACACACCTGCAACTTATTACGCTTCATTTGATATGTTTCGTGACAGAGTATGTCGAGGTAGCTCCATACTTCTTTGGAAGTATTGAACTGTATGACTTCCTCCACTAAGGCGTCGGGGAGAGAAGAAAATATGGCTTCTAGAGCTATGGACTCGAGTTGATTTCTTCTCTTGTCCTCTGAACTCCATTCATCGTACGGTTTCTCGATGATTCTTGCGCCTACATCTCCTAGAGGTGGAAGAGTCTTTGTAATCTTTATCGGTCCCTTCTCCAGTACATATGTCATTGCTGGATGTATGCTCTTAAGCTGGATGGAAGATCTCTTCTTCAACATATTGTACTTTCAGGATTGTATAGCAACAGTTTTATCATGTTCATCATATTTGTACCCGAGCTAGAAAGAACAAAGAGAAATGTGCAAGGAATGGATACCAGTCCTAAGCGACCCAAATTGACCAGTCTATAAGGACTGACCACTCTGATACCACTTGTTGGTCCAAGTTTATCAGAGTATAGTCTATATGCACATGTACAGCGAAAAATTTTGTTTTGTAAGTTCAGTAATCTTGCACTTATCTAAGCTGAGGGTGACTTGTCAACTTAGTTTGTTAAATATCTTTCCAGTATATGATGTCGACTTTGTTTTAGTGTCAGTATTCAGTGTAAACTCCAACACGTGAGTGTTGGGTTTTAAAATGAGATTAAGCTATACTGACGGATAAATAAATAGAGCAGTAAATGACAAACAGATTTACAGTGGTTCTGTTGAAAGGTTAATATGTATCCAAAAGTGACCTTCAAGCTACTTGGAAGATACATCAATGAAGATACATGAAGCTGGAGAATATTCATGAATTATGAAGATACATGAACTAGTTAAATACATTAATTATATTTAATATGGTCAAAGTGTCTCTTTGTCTATTCCTATGTAAATCATGTATATAGGTTCCATGTTCTACCATTTCTAATCAATCAAGAACTCAATTATTAAGAAAATATCAAACCATTTTCGTTCCTCCAAATCACTTCAATACAAATACCCAGCGTATTTTTTTGGTATCAAGAGTCACCCTTGCCTTCAAATAATTATCCCCTCTGTTCAGATGGCATGCTCCAGCATCGAACAAGCATTCATATATTCGCAGCAAGGTGTCCCCATTTTTGGTGGACAAGATTATGAGCAATGGTGTTCTAATGCAAACACTTTTCATATCTCATGATCTATGGGATATTGTTGAAGAGGGATTTACAGCACAAACTCAAGAAGATCTAAATGATCTATCAAGTGAAGAGAAGGAGTATAAAGTGAACAAGACCAAAGATGCAAGAGCCTAGTCCTTTATGCACCAAGGGGTGAGTCGATCTATTCTTCCGTGCATTACTATAGCCAAAACATCAAAAGATGTTTGGCAAGTATTGAAGAATTAATTTGGAGGGCATGAGAAAGTCATCACAATCAAGCTACAAAATTTGTGGCGAGATTTTGATACTTTTATGATGAAAGCAAATGAAAATGTGCAAGATTTTCTTTCAAAAGTATCTCTTATTGCAAATCAAATCAGAGGCTATGGAGAATCTCTAGAAGAAAAGAAGTTGATCGAGAATGTACTTGGATGCCTACCAATGAAGTTTGAGCACGTGGATGCTGCAATCAAAGAATCTAAAGATTTATCCAAATTGTCCTTGGATGAATTAATGGGATCTCTTGAAGCACATGAAAAGAGGATGAGCAGATTCTCAAAAGTGAATTTGGAACAAGCCTTTCAAGAAAAGGTCCAAATATCACAACAAGATCGCAACAACGTTGCTGCAACAAAGAATGCTACAGCAAAGCAGAAGCATCTTTCATTCAGACCTACTCAAAGAAGGGGTCGTGGTGGAAACAACAATACTACAAGATCTGAAGAATGCTGCGGCAGATGCAGATGCAGAAAAAATAATCACAGCACTAGTGATTGTCAATTCAAGTGCAAAAGGTGTAGAAATGCAACTCATTCCCAAAGAGATTGTTGGTATCAACAAGAAGGTGAAAAGAAAGAAGCAAACTTCACCAATCAAGAAGAAATAGAGAAAGAGCAAGTATTTTACTCTTGCTTGAATTCTCAACAAGATGCTGAAAATATATGGTTTGTTGATAGTGGCTGCAGCAACTATATGACAGGAAATAAAAGCATGTTTGCAGATCTTGATGAGTCTTATTCATCCGAAGTAAGATTTGGAGATGGTAAAGGGCACAAGATCGCTGGAAGAGGAGCAGTTGCGGTCAAAACAAAGGAAGGGAAAACAAATGTCATCAAGGATGTTTTCTTCGTGCCAAAGCTCACTCAAAATCTATTGAGTGTTGGGCAATTGCTGCAAAAATCTTACAAGGTGGAATTTAATAATGGTCATTGCACCATTATTGACAAGAAAAATAATCTCATCATGGCAAAGATCAAGATGACTCCAAACAAGATCTTTCCATTAAGCCTTCCAACAACTAAGGAGTGTGCATTCCAAAGCACAATCGATGTTGATTACAAGCTCTGGCATTTGAGGTACGGACATCTCAATTACAAGGGGCTGAATTTATTGAAAAAGAAAAATATGGTTTTGGGTCTTCCTCACATTGATGAACAGCATAGTCCATGTGAAGGGTGCATTTTTGGAAAAATGCATCAGTTGCCATCCCAAAGACCAAATATAGAGCAAAGGCTCCACTTGAATTAGTGCATGTTGATATTTGCGGGCCTATGCAAACTCCATCTCTCAACAATAATAGGTATTTTCTCCTATTTGTTGATGACTACACGAGGATGATGTGGGCATACATCAAAAAGTAGAAATCTGATGTTGTAGCAAGGTTTCAGCAATTCAGAAAGCTGGTGGAGAATCAAAGAGGGAGGAAAATAAAAACTCTTCGGACCGATCGAGGGGGAGATTTTATTGGAAACACATTCATGGAGTACTGCAAAGAAAAGGCAACTCACAGTCTGGTACAACCCTCAACAAAATGGAGTCGTCAAGCGCAAGAATCGAACCATGGTTGAAATGGCTCAAAGCATGATGACCGGAAAAGGACTTCCAAAATTCTTTTGGGCTGAAGCAGTTCTCACAATAATTTATATCTTCAATCGCTCACCAACAAAGGCGGTCCCCAACAAAACTCCATATGAAGCATGGTACCGAAAGAAACCTCAGGTACAACATAGTTTTTGGTTCGATTGCATATTCTCATATTCCATCTCAAAAAGAGAGAAATTTGATCACAATGGAGAAAAGTTTATCTTCATTGGATATAGTGATGAAACTAAGGGATATCGTGTTGGTCCCGGATATCAGGGTATACTTTGGCAGCGGAAAATACGT